>JASAMX010028943.1:0-17442 GCA_030248175.1 Microlaimidae sp. YZB2_3
CCCGTACTTCGTTCAGTTACGTATTGCTATAGCTCACAAAAAAGCCTAACCTGTACAGTATGCCTTGGGCTGTTCACGTATCGCTTTCGCATTTCTGCTTTCATTTCCGCTATTTTAGCCCGCATTTCCGCTTCTGGCGGAAGCAAAACACTCCCATCCATGCACTAAAATTGCGCCCAAAAACAAATATTTTATTTTCTTAAAGCCACCATTTTATAAATCTTAGATTCCTTTCTAATCATACATGAGCACGGGGGGGGGGTTGGGGGGGTTAACCCCCCCCCAAATTCTGAGAAGTGGGGTTTAACCCCCCCCCCCACTCAGAAGTGGGGGGGGGGAGAAAAAGTTAACCCCCCCCCAATTTTGGAAAAATGAAGAAAAAAATGTCTTTAAAATGACTTCTAACTGCCTCCAAACTTAAGTTTTGAGGTCAAAATGATTGTTTTAAGCAATAAAAAGCTCAAAAATGCAATAAAAAGGGCTTTTTGACCTAAAATTAGCGTTTTTTACCTATTTTTCCTTCAAAATCGAAAAACGATATGGGTAAAATGCACTCCAGAAAAAAAAACGATATGGGTATTTTGCGTTTAACCCCCCCCCAAGCCTCTGGGGCCTTTCCTCTAACTCCCCCCGCCATTTTAAATTTGGGGTTTAACCTTACCCCGCCCCCCCCCGTTTTGGGTTTTACCCCCTGACCAACTTGCCCATGTATGTTTCTAATACTAGTCCAATTTTAGATAATGTATCAAAATGTTAGATGGGCATAGTTGTAGTAGTTCAGTGATTAATTGACAGACCAATCACAGCGTAAGGATTTAAATTACCTGGGGCACTTCACCTAACGATTTTTAGTTTGTTTTTTTTTAGAGCAGAAGCGGGCCGGTGTCGCGGGATTTCTTTTTCCCCCCAGAAAGATTATCCCGCTTGCAAACCGGGCGGGATATTTCCTCTCCTCTCCCCATCTTTTTTATATTGTTGTTCGTTTGTTATTGTTTTTAGCTTGATTTTAATGTTTTGCTTAGGCTGCTTAGGACAACTAAGGTTTAAAATATTTAAAGTAGTTTATGAGTTTTATCTCAATAATTTTATAAATTTATTAAAGTATCACGATAACAAAATAACCATTTTAATTTAATGACGTGTTTTTTTAAGAATGCGCAGAATTAATATTATAAACTTTATGCAAATTTTTAAAGGGGGAATGAATATCCCGGGATAGTTTTTCCGGGGGGAAAATTTTTAGGGGGGAAAGAATATCCCTTGACACCGGCTATGGATATTCCATATGACCGCCTAATACTCTATACCAACACTGTAGCTGATGTAGAGTTTAGAGACACTGGGACCAGAGGACCTTTGGGCAAACCCCGTAGCGATTGCTGAGCTCCTCCGGGAGTGGGAAGAGGGGGTGAGCAAGGCGAGAGGCGTGCCGGACGGACCACACCAGGGTTGATAGAAACCCTGGAAACTGGCAAACTCAAAAAAAATGTAGAGTTTAGTTGTTGTTGTTGTTCTTGCATTACCTGAAACTTATCTTCCCTATGCAGATTATGCAAAGGGCAGGCGCTAAAACAAGCCAGGAGGGGCGAAAAAGTTTCACCCTTATGGTTTAGTCAAGGCACCACCCCTACTAGAGGATTGCAGTTAGAAGATGTCAGTTTTACATCTTTCTTTAAGATAATAATATAAACGAAATAATAATATTGAAAATGAAATAACCAAAAAATTTAAGGTAAACTAAGATAAACTAAATATATGATAAATAGATAGTAAGGTTGAATTAAAACAATTACAGGGAGAAAAAAATATTATTACCAGGGCCACCCAACGGCTTTGCAATTCACTGATTGGCTGGACTGCACCGTAAGGTTGAATTAGACCAATCACAGCGAGAGTTGGATGTTTTAAATGGGGAGGAAAAACTAGATGGTACAAATCCAAGTCGTTATTCTGCACGGATAGTATTCCCTAAAATATAATTTTAAAACTTAATAAGTTAATATTTTATATTATAATTATAAAATTTATAATATTAAAAAAAGGGAGACCCAAGACCTGTGCACTGCCCCCGGGGGTTTTATTGGGGGGGCATAGGTGAGAAGGGGGGGGGGGGGGCAGGGCGGGGTCCACCACCCCCTTAGCCTCGAAATTTTGAAACCCCCCTAGACGAAAATCTAGGGGGCCACCCTCCCCTCTAATTTTCGAATTTTTTACCCCATACACCTCTCTAAATTTTGAAATCTGACCACCCCCCCTCCGCCCTCCCCCCTTGGAAAAATTTTAGGTACCTTTTTTATACTAAATTTTCTTCCAAAAACGTGAATTTTCATCACATATTCATGCTTTTACACAGTTTTTATACATGAATATGGCTTTTTATTCAATAAAATGTAGTATTACCCTATAAAAAGAACAATTATTAAAGTTATTATGGTTTAAAACTGTTTTGCTTTGGACACCGGACCCCACCTGACCCCCCTCTAGATTTCAAAATTTCGCACCCCGGGTCGACCACCCCTAAAAAGCTAGGGGGGTCCGGACCCCCCTGGGACCCCCCTCCTAGAATTCAAAATTCGATTTACCCCGGGTAACCACCCCCCCCTAGCTTCCCCGACCGTGCTCACCTATGGGGGGGGCAATTCCAAAAACGGGGGGGAACTTTTTGGAAACGGGGGAGCAATAAAACGTGAGGGCAAGCAGAGGAGAAAGAAAAAAGAGAAGAAAAGGAGAAAGGATTAAAAATAGGTCTAAAATGGCTTAAAATGCATTGAAATAGGCTAAAAACTGCGAAAAAATTGCGATGATGGCGTCAGTATAGGTCAAAAATGGCGCCATAATTTCAGGGCACTTTTTTATTTTTTGGCGGGGGAGGGGGCAATAAAACGGGGGGGGGGGGGGGCAAATCCTCCAATAAAGCGGAGGGGGGGCGTTTCCAGACCGTGCACAGGTCTGGAGACCTGTATGAAGGTAGTAGTTACTCTTACTTTTTTATTTGAATTTAAAAAAAAAATTTGTTTAAATATAAGTCCAGAAAGATTCCTACGCGTTCCAAAAACATAAAAATACTAAAAAAAAATTGAAATTTTTCCCGTTTCGCGTGCAGAATACATTGATAATATGATAATTTATATTAGTTTGTTTCTGAATAATCCCATTTAATACATAAATAAGGCATAATACAAAGTTCTTAAAGGTTTAAAAATACTCACTTCGCTTAAAAATGGAAATGTGATGTTGTATCCCGTGCATAGTATAACAGTGTCCACCGTTACAGAACTCTGATCTTTAAATACCACTCGCTTCTTCCCGTCAAATCTGTCCACATCGCCCTTCAGAATTATTTGGCCTATAAAAATTAATAAACAATTTAAAACTTTTTAGACGAAAATAAATAAATTCCTCGTTCCTTAAAAGAAATCGTATTGTTCAGCAGTATTCTTGATCAGAGAAACCAAAATACAAAAGGAAATATTTCCTTAGTTTTTCATTAATGAGGATTTTTTTGCTAGAGAAAATAAGGACGAATCCGACCCAGCCCCCAAAATTGGAAATCATAAGTCGGGGGTTTTCCCCCATAAAAATCCAGGGAGGATACGGCCGTATCTATAGGTTGGCAGGGAGGGGGGGGGGGGGTTGGGGGGTTTACCCTCCAAAATCCCGATTATAGATTAGCCGAAACCCCCTCCCCCCAAAATTTAGGGGTACCCCGGACACCCTCCTAAAATTTGGCGGTCCAAGTACTAAAAACGCTAAAAATGAAGTATTTCAGGTATTATACCCCAAAAAAATTTTTTGTGACACCCCTTCGCCAAATTTCTGGGGTCGCCTATACCCATACATGGGCAAGTTGGTCCGGAGTGGGGGGGGGGGGGGGTTAAACCCCAAATTAGGGGGGGGGGGGTTAAAATCCGAGAAACGCAAAATACCCATATCGTTTTTTTTTTGGAGTGCATTTTACCCATATCGTTTTTCGATTTTGAAGGAAAAATAGGTAAAAAACGCTAATTTAAGGTCAAAAAGCCCTTTTTATTGCATTTTTGAGCTTTTTTTGCTTAAAACATTCATTTTGACCTCAAAACTTAAGTTTGGAGGCAGTTAGAAGTCATTTTAAAGACATTTTTTTTCTTCATTTTTCCAAAATTGGGGGGTTAACTTTTTCTCCCCCCCACTTCTGAGTGGGGGGGTTAAACCCCACTTCTCAGAATTTGGGGGGTTAACCCCCCCCAACCCCCCGTGCCCATGTATAGCTATACCCCACTCCCAAAATCCGAGACGTTGCCCATCTATGGCCGTACACCTCATGTTGACCTCCCACTTCTTTCCTAAAAATGTCGATTTTCTAACAATGGGTGAACGGACATGGACAACTCCTCCCCTCTAGCGAACCCGACCAAGAACATTTTCGTGCGTCGTAACTACGGCAAAATGAGCCACAATTTATATAAATTACATGAGACTGTGACTCACTTTATATTTCAAGTTGCGCCTTATTAACTAGAGAATGAGTCACAGTCACGTGTATTTTATAATGACAGTGGCTCATTTTGCCGTAGTAATGACGATATATGCATACCCTATGCATAATCTGCCCAGGCAGGGAAATAGATAAGTTCAGACAAGGCATGCAAGAATAACAACAACCGTTTCCTTAAACACAAAAGCTACACACGACCGAGAACAAGCAGTATAAAGTGAAAAAAAAATCGTGGTCACTATGGCAAAATGACCGTGACTCATTATTTAATTAATAGAGTGATGTTAAATATTAAAATAAGTCACAGTCGCATTCGCATATTATTTTATACGAATTGTGGCTTATTCCATAGGTGGGCAGGGGGGGGGGTGTTATACCTCCTCCCCCGAAAAAAATCCCGACTATGCTGACACCCCGCCCCCCTAAAATTTGGGGGTACCCCGGACACTCCTCCTAAAATTTGGGGGTCCCAGTACTAAAAACGCTAAAAATGAGGTATTTGAGGTATTATACCCGAAAAAAAATTTTTGGGACACCCCCCTCCCAAATTTCTGGGGTCGACTATCCCCCCAAATCCCGGAGCCTCTCCACCTATGGCTTATTCTGCCGCAGTAACGACGAGGTGAATCGTAATCAGGTCGTACAACTCACGCTCTATCCGCTAGTCCACCGAATACCCAATGCACTAAAACTAACACCCACCCCCCCCCCCAAAAAAAAAAAAAAATCCCGACTATCCCGACCAAAAAAATCCCGAAATCCCTTCCCCCTAAAATTTGGGTTTACCCCGGACACCCCTCTAAAATTTGGGGGTCCCAGTACTAAAAACGCTACAAATGAGGTATTTGAGGTATTATACCCAAAAAAATTTTTGAGACACCCCCCCCCCCAATTTCTGGGGTCGGCTATCCCCCCAAATCATACATGGGCAAGTTGGTCCGGAGTGGGAGGGGTTAAACCCCAAATAAACAAGGGGGGTTAAAATCCGAGAAACGCAAAATACCCCTATCGTTTTTTTCTGGAGTGCATTTTACCCATATCGTTTTTCGATTTTGAAGGAAAAATAGGTAAAAACGCTAATTTTAGGTCAAAAAGCCCTTTCTATTGCATTTTTGAGCTTTTTATTGTTTAAAACATTCATTTTGACCTCAAAACTTAAGTTTGGAGGCAGTTAGAAGTCATTTTAAAGACTTTTTTGTTCATTTTTCCAAAATTGGGGGGGTTAACCTTTTCTCCCCCCACTTCTGAGTGGGGGGGGGTTAAACCCCCTTCTCAGAATTCGGGGGGGGGTTAACCCCCCAAGCCCCGCCGTGCCCATGTATGCCCCAAATCCCGGAGCCTGTCCACCTATGGCTTATTCTTCCGTAGTAACGAAGACGTGAATCGTAAAAACCCCCCTAGATTTTCGTCTAGGGGGGGGGGCCAAAATTTCGAGGCTAGGGGGGGGGTGGACCCCACCCTGCCCCCCCCTTTCTCACCTATCAGTGCTTTGGAGTTCCAGAGGCGCTCCGGAGCTCCGGTTCGGACCCGTTTTTTTATGCATATAAAAACCCATCGTATGTACCGGAAAGCAAGCAGTTGGGGAGTGTGTCGTTGACGGACGGGTGCTGGGAGAAAAAGCGGTGGGAGGGTTTCAGACCGTACAGCTCGTGGTCCATACGTCCGTTTACTAAATGCTCGAAGTAAGAGTTAAGCAGGTCGTCCGGACATATTTTCTAAAAAAAAACTACAGAAAAAATAATAGATGAATACAGTCTCTAGAGCTAGGAGGCGGTGGTTCTACACTGCGTAAATGGAATTTTAATTTCTATCAGGGTGGTCCAGAAAGGGGAATAAAAGCCCCACTCTGGTTCTCTTGACTGGGGAAGGGATAGAAACATAGGTGAGAAAGCGGGGGATAGGGTGGGGTCCACCCCCCCTAGCCTCGAAATTTTGGGGGCCCCCTAGACGAAAATCTAGGGCCCCCCCTCCCCCCAAATTTCCGAATTACCCCTGAACCCCCTCTAGATTTTGAAATCTGACCCCCCCCTCCCTCCCCCCTCGGGAAAATTTTAGGTACCTTTTTTATACTAAATTTTCTTCCAAAAACGTGAATTTTCATCACATATTCATGCTTTTACACCCTTTTTATACATGAATATGGCTTTTTATTCAAAAAAATGTAGTATTATCCTATAAAAAGAACAATTATTAAAGTTATTATGGTTTAAAACTCTATTGTTGCCAGCATATTCGATAACAATGCCTTTACTCTCCAAAATCTTGCCCCGAAACAGTGGAGTGGCAAGACAAATTTAATCAGAAGAAGCTACGGAGCCCTTCCCTTTAAATGACCAATTTAAAGCTTGATTAAACTTGAAATTTTTTTTTTAGTTATTGAATCTATTTTGGAATTACATGACTATGTTTATGTGTTTTAATAACTTTTTAAAAACATTTAATTTTAAAAAAATTGTTCTGAAAAAATAATCCATACTTTTACTCTCTAATTATTGATGAAATGGTGCTCTGGAGCTCCGAGGGCTGCTTAGAGCTCCTAAATGTTAAACGCACACTTCTTAGAGATAAATCACTAATATACACTTAGACTTTGTTCACCTAGAGTCACCATGTTCCTATAAACTACCGTACTTTTTGTATAAACTACACTATGCTGCTTTGACATAAAAGTAAAACAAAGCACCTTCAATAATTCTAGGAATCTTGAGAAAACGCACAAATCGTAAGGCCAACCGCGTTTGAACACTCGATTCCACAGCCATGCACCGCGGCGCGTGCTCAGGTACACCTAAAAAAAGCAATTCAAAACGTAATAATTCAGAGTCGTGATAAAATACTAGTAGCTGCATAGGTGGGCAGGGGGGGGTTGGGGGGTTATACCCCCTTCCAAAATTTCGGATTTTGCTGACACCCCCTAAATTTGGGGTAGTCGGGGACACCCCCCTAAAATTCGCCTCCCGGAGAAAAATTTTTAAGTGTTATAAAAGGGCTAAAAAAATTTTCCGCGCTTCGCGCGGAGAGTTAATAGTTAATTGACAATTTATCTTAGTTTTTCGATTACAAATCGATTATTCCGTTCAGTAGTTAAGGTATACAGTTTAATAAAACTACTATAAACACTATTATCCTTTAATTAACGTTTTAAACACATGTTTTAAATGCAGACCTGTGCACTGCCCCCCCCGGGTTAAAACGGGGGGGGCAAATCCAAAATGGGGGGCACGGGGGGCAACTTTTTTGAAACGGGAGGGGGGTCAGGTGAGGTCCGATTTCCGAAACAAAATACTTTTAAACTATTAAATATTTAATAATAGTTTTTTTATAGGATAATACTACATTTTATTGAATAAAAAGCGATATTTAGGTATAAAAAGGGTGTTAAAACATGAATTTCTGTTAAAAATTCACGTTTTTGGAAGAAAATTTAGTATAAAAAAGTACTTAAAATTTTCTCGAGAGAGGAGGGGGGGTCAGATTTCAAAATCTAGAGGGGGGTCAGGGGTAAAAAAATTCGAAAATTTGGGGGGAGGGGGGGCCCTGGATTTTTATCTAGGGGGGCCCCCAAAATTTCGAGACTAGGAGGGGGGGTGGACCCCACCCCATCTTCCCCCCTTGTTCATTCTATGGGGGTTATACCCCTCAAAAATCCCGATTATAGCCGACAACTCCCCCCCCCTCAAATTTGTGGGCTCCCAGTACTAAAAACGCTAAAAATGGGGTGTTTGGGGTACACCCAGGGGCTTAACTGGGGGGGCAACGCCCCCAAATGAACCCTTGTGCCTAAATGTACACTTGCCCAAGAACCTTTGTGCCCCCGTGTTATTACCCCCACCCATCAAAAAATGAAAAAGTACTTTAAAATTATGGCGCCATTTTTGACTTTGGAGCGTGTGAGGTGTGCTCTATCGCATTCAGCCCTAAAGTGTGAAGTGTGCTTTATCTAAGAATGCAATGTGAAGTTTGAGGTACCCACTTTAAGAATTAAAAAAATATTAATTCATAGAGACTGCTAAATTATTAAATTTGTGAAGTTTTCAATAGCATTTCCAACAGCAGTTTTTGGCCCTATTTTCCAAAAATTTTTCCGAGGGGCTGACGCCCCCTCCCCTCTACTTGAGGGGACTCCGCCGCTCCCAAACCCCCCTCCCCCCGGATAGCATTTTTTATTTAGGATATTTAGTGAGACCCTTTTCTTCACCTCAGGCCCCCCCACTCAATCAATCCTGGTTACGCCCCTCGGTATACCCCCAAAAAAATTTTTGGAACTACCGCCCCAGCAAAATCCGGGAGGCTACCCACCTATCATTGTGATTTTTTTTGCCGTAATAAAGACGACTTTATAAATTATTACTCAAAATTATACATAACGCAGGAAGGCTTATCTTTAGAGTTTTTACTAAACTTTATTTATGCTAATATTATTATTATTATTGCTAACATTAATGCTAATTATTATTATTAGATGTTTTAAAACCAGACTTTTCACCTCAATTTTTAGGCTTAACCGCAATGGTCCTGCGGTAAAAATTCTTGTGGTATAACAACGTAAATCTAAATCAATACCAAGACCTGTGCATGGTCTGAAAATGCCCCCTCCCCCGCTTAATTGGAGGATTTGCCTCTCCCCCTCCCCGCGCAAAACTGAAAAAGTACCCAAAAATATGACACCATTCTTTTACATATTATGACGCCATCATCGCGAAATTTTTGCAGTTTTTAGCCTATTTCAATGCATTTTAAGCCATTTAAACCTATGTTTACCTTATTTTCGCTTTTTTGTCTTTTTTCCCTTTTTCCTTCTGTTTCCTCTTTTTTTCTCCCCTGCTTGCCCCTCCGTTTTATTGCCCCCTCCCGTTTCAAAAAAATTGCCACCGTGCCCCCCCCCCCGTTTTAGAATTTTTCCCGCCCAATAAAACCCCGGAAGGTGGGGGGGGGGGCGGAGCGCAGGGCTGAATACTTATATTATTTAACTAACTAAAAATAGATTATTATTTCGCTTGATATTATTATTATTATCAAGATGCATGCATGCTTAACGTTTCATCTATGTTCGAAAAATATGGTATCTTATTAACCACCCTGCTAAGCTTCACTTTAACATGTAGATATTTATACCTGACTAAATGTAGATATTTATACTTGACGATGAACCAAGATGCATGCTGAACGTTTCAATATTATTCGTTGAAACAATATATTATTTTACCTTATTAGCCACCCTGCTAAGTTCTACAGCTGCGTCCACTGCCGAGTTCCCCATGCCTACAATCAACACATTCTTTCCCTCGTAGGGGCTCGGCTCTTTGTACAATTGAGAGTGCAAAACGTCGCCTAAACATACATTATTGTCCTTTCGTTTTTGTTTCTTGTCATTTTTTAGATGGGCATTAGGAAAAACCAAGAGAGAAGCGGACCCCACCTTAATCTTAACCTTAATCCCTACGCTTCACTTCCTTCCCTTTTCACTCGTGGTTTTTCATTCCAGTGCTGAAAACATTTTTTTTGTGATAACTTTTTCCTACTTATAATACCACTTGAAAATTTCGAAACTGCCGAAAAAAAATCTCTCTTCTTAATTTTGGGTAACCAGGAAAAACACTTCCAAAAGTTTCAGTTGCCTACGGTGACGCCTTTTTCCTTGATGCGATATACGACAACCCCATTGGTGGGCAGCCTCCGAAATTTTGGGGCGGGGGATATACGTGACACCCCTAATTCGGGAGGTGGGGGTGTCCCAAAAATTTTTTTGGGGTATACCTTAAATACCCCATTTTTAGCGTTTTAAGTACTGAAACCATAGGTGAGAAAGGGGGGGCAGGGTGGGGTCCACCCCCCCTAGCCTCGAAATTTTGGGACCCCCCCTAGACGAAAATCTAGGGGCCCCCTCCCCCCAAATTTCCGAATTTTTTACCCCTGACCCCCTCTAGATTTTGAAATCTGATCCCCCCTCCCCCCTCGGGAAAATTTTAGGTACCTATTTATACTAAATTTTCTTCCAAAAACGTAAATTTTCATCACATATTCATGCTTTTACACCCTTTTTATACATGAATATGGCTTTTTATTCAATAAAATGTAGTATTATCCTACAACAATTATTAAAGTTATTATAGTTTAAAACTTTTGCTTTGGACACCGGACCCCACCTGACCCCCCTCTAGATTTCAAAATTTCGCACCCCGGATCGACCCCCCCTAAAAAGCTAGGGGGGTCCGGACCCCCCTGGGACCCCCTCCTAGAATTCAAAATTCGATTTACCCCGGGTAACCACCCCCCTAGCTTCCCCGACCGTTCTCACCTATGACTGGAACTCCCCCAAATTTTAGGGAGGGGGAGTGTCCAGGGTACCCGCCAAATTTTAGAGGGAGTGTCGGCTATAATCGAGATTTGGGGGGGGAATCACCAACCAACCCCCCTCCTACCTACCTATGACGACATTCCCACATCCGGAGGCCGCCTACTAATCGACCTTACTCTGACACAGAGTCACAATCATCATAAAATCAACCTGACTCCGACTCATTTTGTTAAGATTTTTTGTGTGTTAAGATATAAAAGAGTCACAGTTACGATTATTTTACGACGTTTCTGACTCATTGTATCAGAGAGACGCAGACGAGGTAATGTTATACAAATAAATAGACCTGTGCACTACTCCCCCCGGGGTTTTATTAGGGGAGGCCAATTCCAAAACAGGTGGCACGGAGGGGAGCACGGGGGCACGTTTTTAAAACGGGGAGGGCAAGCAGGGGAGAAAAAGGAAGAAAGAAGTGTACTATACAAAATAAAATAAATTAAAGTATAAAGTTTTTAATAATTTAAAAATAAAATTAATTTTAAGTTTCTAAAAAAAACTTAGTTTTTTTGCCGGTTTGGCGGAAATAGTTTTGGTGTTGCTTCCAGCCCATTTGTCTAGCCCGGTTTCTGGTGACTGGCGGGGAATGTAAAATCCTTGCCAAGTCCCCGGGAAACGTGGGCCGACCAGTGGGCTATAAAAGCTCGAGATCGGTTCTGGGAGACATAATTTTATAATTTCTTGAATCAGTAAGCGACTTTTGGAATCCAGCTCCCAGTATCGATCTCGAGGAAAGAAGAATCCGAAGCAGAGCCGAAACTATCCCTGTCAGACAGACAGAGCGAGTTAGAAGTTAAGAAACTCTAACTCAGGATCCAGTGAAGAAACAGCAAGCAAAGGTGCCCTGACTTGGGCCTATAGTGGGTATATTATCGTGTACATAAAGCGACCTTGCTACACTTTTGTCAAACATAAACCTGACTTTATTATTAGTACTTACAGCAAACGTCGAACTTGTGTAACGTCCAGCAGCACCTAGCTAACAAGAAACTTAAACAAGCCGAACTACCACTTTTAGGGACGTTACAGAAGGAAAAAAAGGACAAAAAATGTGAAATTAAAGTAAAAATAGGTATAAAATGGCTTAAAAAGCATTTAATTAGGCCAAAAATTACAAAAATTTTGCGATGATGGCGTTATAATAGGTCAAAAATGGCGCCATAATTTTTGAATACTTTTTCATTTTTAGGGCCGGGGGGCAATAAAACGGAGGGGGGCACAGTCGCTAATATTCCGGGGGAGGACATCATAGGTGTTTTTAGTCGGGTCCGCTAGGGGGGGTCCACCCCCTGATGGAAGGCCAAAATTTTTTAAGGAAGGGGTCCAGGGGAGTCCGGACCCCTCTGGCTTTTTAGGGGTGGTCGACCCCGGGTGCGAGATTTCAAATTAGGGGGGTCAGGGGGGTCCAATTTTTTAACAAAAATTTTTTAACTGAATAATTTAAGTGTTTTTAGGTCTAGTATTGAATTTTATGTACTAAAACAGCCTATTTAGGCGCAAAAAATGTATTTAAACACTGTTTTTAACTAAAAAACCGTGTTTTTGACAGTAAATGAAATATACTTCCAAATTGGTCGGGAAGGGGGGGGGTCAGCCTCACTAGGAGAGTCAGGCCGGACCGCTCTCAAACTTTATGGGGAACGGGGGCCCCTGGATTTTTTCTGGAAGGGGTCCAAAATTTTGGCTCCAGGAGGGTGGACCCCTCTGTCCCCCCCCCCAAAAAAAAACACCTAATGATGGCATTTCCAGACCGCAAACATGTCTGAATATAACTAATTATAGTTTATATCTTAATATCTAAAAGTATATAATTATCCGGCACATTTCATTAGTTGAAAATCCACCTTCAAACTTTTCCTGTCCTGGAAATTCCGCCACCAGGGGGCTCATGTGATGGCCGGATGCTATCATTACACCGTCGAAGATCTCCACTGTCTAAAATAGAAATAATAATAATACCACTTAAAACTTAGGGTTGGGGTTTTGCACTCCTAAAAATTTCAAAACTGCCGATCGACCTCCGATGTATTGATTTAATATCAAATCAATACATCAGAGGTCTTAAACAAAAATTGCTAGCACCTAATATCTATTTAGTAAAAAATGAACATGAGTTTATTCAAACAAAATTAACAGACCTGTGCACTGCCCCCCCGGGGTTAAAACGGGGGGGGGGCGATTAAATTTCATGGGGGGGAACTGGGGGCAGTTTTTGAACGGGGGAAGGCAATAAAACGGGGGGGGCAAGCAGGGGAGAAAGAAAAAAAAAGAGAAAAAAAAGAGAAAAAAAGAGAAAAAAGAAGGGAAAAGGGAAAAAAGGGACAAAAAAAGCGAAAATAAGGTAAAAATAGGTCTAAAATGGCTTAAAATACATTGAAATAGGCTAAAAACTGCAAAAAATTCGCGATGATGGCGTCATCATAGGTCAAAAATGGCGTCATATTTTTAGGGTACTTTTTCATTTTTTGGCGGGGGGGGGGGGCAATTAAACGGGGAGGGGCAAATCCTCCAATAAAACGGGGGGGGGGGGCATTTTGAGACCGTGCACAGGTCTGAAATTAATTATTGTTTTTTTTTTGTTTTGAGCAAAGCTATACAGAATTTTTTGTCATTTTTGAAGATACCTTGTGGTACCAAGTTTTACAGGTTAGGAGGAACCGACCAACACGCAGACATTTTTTTGAACTTTAGCGTTGGAAAGCGACATTTTTCCATTACATTTAAGTCCATTACATTTAATTTCCAGTCTTCATTTAACGAGTTACCTTTAAATAATACTATCAGATCAGGGTGTATATGAACCTAGTAAAATATTAGTAACCAATGTTGAAAAACAATGCTGTTGGTGCTGGTTGCTCCCTAAACCGCTAAAACCGCACCCCTCCAGAATTTTTCCTTTTTCTATACAATTTTAATCATACTATTCCAGATCTCCATGTTTGAATTTCAATTTCAAAATCAAAGATCTCCACAATCTCAGATTAATGGGTCTCTTTAATTACTAAAAACACTTTTTTAAGTTTAAAAAGTATCATTTAAAAAATCCTTTAATCAGAATTTAGAACAGGTATAAAATATACGCACTACAGAGCATACATGGGCACGAGGGGAGGGTTGGGGGGTTAACCCCCCAAATTCTGAGAAGGGGGGTTTAACCCCCCACTCAGAAATGGGGGGAGAAAAGGTTAACCCCCCTAATTTTGGAAAAATGAAAAAAATGGCTTTAAAATGACTTCTAACTGCCTCCAAACTTAATTTTTGAGGTCAAAATGAATGTTTTAAGCAATAAAAAGCTCAAAAATGCAGTAAAAAGAGCTTTTTGACCTAAAATTAGGGTTTCTTACCTATTTTTCCTTCAAAATGAAAAAAACGATATGGGTAAAATGCACTCCAGAAAAAAAACGATATGGGTATTTTGCGTTTCTCGGATTTTAACCCCCCCTAATTTGGGGTTTACCCCCCCCCACTCCGGACCAACTTGCCCATGTATGCTACAGAGTTGAGCGCGATCTCGGACGCTAAAGGAGGGTGGTTATCACATTTTGAATTCTAGATGAGGAGGGTCACAAGGGCCGGACCCTAAGTGGGAAAGGGGGGGGGGTGTTGGAGAGATGTTATACCCTCCCACCCAAAAAAATCTGGAAACTGCCGACCGACATCCCTCACCCCCTTTAAAATTTGGGGGTCCCAGTACTGAAAACGTGAGATATTTAGGGTACACCAAAAATTTTTTGGGACAACCCCCCAATTTTCGGAGATCGGGTATATCCCCCAGACCTGTGCTCTGCCCCCCGGGGTTTTATTGGGGAGGGGTAATTCCAAAACGGGGGGCACGGGGGGCAACTTTTTTGAAACGGGGGGCAAACAGGGGAGGAAAAAAAGAGAAAAAAAAAGAAAAAAAGAAGCGAAAAGGAAAAAGGGGCAAAAAAAAAAGCGAAAATAAGGTAAAAATAGGTCTAAAATGGCTTAAAATACATTGAAATATGTTAAAAACTGCAAAAAATTCACGATGATGGCGTCATCTTAGGTCAAAAATGGCGTCATAATTTTGGTGTACTTTTTCATTTTTTGGCGGGGTGTGGGGGGGGGGGCGGGTGATAAAACGGGGGGGGGGGCAAATCCTGAAATAAAGCGGGGGGGCATTTCCAGACCGTGCACAGGTCTGTATCCCCCAAAAAAAAATTCGAGAAGCTGCCCACCTATGGCTCGGACCTTTAGAGGGATCGTACCGGCGTGCAAAATTTTAAAATGTAAAGGGGTCTGGTTCCAGTTTCCGAAGCAGAAGTTTTTAAACCATAAAAACTTATGTTTAATAATTGTTTTTAATAATTCTGGTATAAAAAGGTGTAAAAACATGAATTTGTGTTAAAAAATCTCGTTTATGGAAGAAAATTTAGTATAAAAATAGTATCTAGCATTTTCTTGAAGGGGAGGAAGTCAGATTTCAAACTCTGGAGAGAGGGGTCAGGGGTAAAAAATTCGGAAATTTGGGGGTAAGGGAGCATTTGAATTCTTGTTTAGGGATGGGGGGACAAAATTTCAAGGCTACGGAGGTTGACCCTACCCTCCCACTTTTTTCACTTATTTTATTTTACACACTGAGCAAACTCCAAAATACACAAGTTTTACAGCGACTGATCGTATTGAATAAACTATTAATTTTTGATGTACAAACAACAAATTTTTTATTCATATTTGAGAATTTCAAAATTTTTTAAGAACAAACACCAACACTAAAAACCACTAGCGCTTGATGTAGGGAAGGAAATCCAAAATTTTAAAGGTCGAGAAAAAAAGCGTTGTCCCCTTTTACATGTGCAACAAAAAAAAAAAAAAAAAAACTCCAGAGTACCCTAAACCTAAACCTAATAAGGTTTTCCTGTTGCGAGTAAAAAAAATAAGTTCACCTGACTTTTTGACGTGGTCACTTTCCATTTTCCAGTTGTTTCATAGTCTGACGCCTGTGTTATCTGGAACAGAAATTATTTTAGAAAAAAAAATCAATAACTTGTTTGCAACACTATATTAATCCATGTAAAAAAAGTATGTCCGAATCCTTTTTAGTTTAATTTCTTATATAAAACGAGGTGTAGATTTATCCCTTTGTTCACACGGAATATTACAACAGGAAACAAAAATTAAAATCAACACAAAAAAATGCGAACCGAAATAACTTCAGTGTCAAATTGAATGTACTGCAGCAGGGAAA
Source organism: Microlaimidae sp. YZB2_3 (assembly GCA_030248175.1). NCBI lineage: Eukaryota > Metazoa > Nematoda > Chromadorea > Desmodorida > Microlaimidae > Microlaimidae sp. YZB2_3. Next base: position 16,039 of record JASAMX010028943.1, read on the forward strand.
AATGCTCCACATAGAGATCCAAATATTTTTTCACTAGCCGGTTGTGCATGAAGTTCGGGTAGTGTTCTGGGGGTGGAAAGTCGCTGTAGGACATCATTTCCTTGGACGTGTTCACTATTGTGCTCTTCATGACAGTGGAGTGTTCCTTTAAACAAATGAGTTTTTTTTCTTTAGATTTGGCAATAGAAGCAAAATGAGTGAAAGAAAAATAAGCACAATACATCACTATCGCAAATCAAAGCTAGCATTATATATATACACAAAAAATTAATGAAAAAAAAACACTCCAATACAGACCTTTGAACTGCCCCCCGGGGTTTTATCGGGAGGGGGGAAATTCCAAAACGGGGGCACGGGGGGCAACTGTTTTGAAACGGGGGTGGGCAATAAAACGGGGGGATAGCAGGGAGGAAAGAAAAAAAGAGAAAAAAAGGAGAAAAAAAAGAAGAAAAGAAGGGAAAAGGGAAAAAAGGGACAAAAAGCAAAAAAATAAGGTAAACATAGGTCTAAATTGGCTTAAAATGCTTTGAAATAGGTTAAAAACTGCAAAAAAATCGTGATGATGGCGCCATTATAGGCATAGATGAACAGGGGAGGAGGGTGGGGTCCACCCTTCCCATAGATGTTTTTGGTCGGGTCCGCTAGTGGGGGGTCCACCCCCGGGTGGAACGTGGAAGGCCAAAATTTTTTAGGGGGGAAGGTCCAGGTCCAGGGGGGCCCCAACCCCCTGGCTTTTTAGGGGGGTCGACCCTGGGTGCGAGATTTCAAATTTAGGGGGTTCAGGGGGGACCAATTTTTCAGCAAAATTTTTTAAACTCAATAATTTAAGTGTTTTTAGGTCTAATATTGAATTTTATGTATTAAAACAGCCTATTTAGGCCTAAAAAGTGTATTTAAACACTGTTTTTAACTTAAAAACTGCGTTTTTGACAGTAAATAAAAAAATATACTTTCAAATTGGTCGGCAGGGGGGAGAGGGGGGTCCGGCCTTCCAGGGGGGCCGGGTATTTTGGACCGCTCTTGAGCTTGGGGAGGAGGGAGGGGCTCTGGATTTTTTCTAGGGGGGGTCCAAAATTTCGGCTCTAGGGGCGGGTGGACCCCTCTGTCCCCCTCCCAAAAACATCTATGACCCTTCCTAGCCTCAAAATTTTGCTCCCCCCATAGAACACAATCGAGCCCCCCCCCCCCTCCTCCTTCCAAATTTTTAATTTTTTACCCCTGACCCCCTGTAGATTTTGAAATCTGACCCCCCCTCCCCTCTCGAAAAAATTTTTAGTACTATTTTTATACTAAATTTTCATTCAAAAACGTGAATTTTTAACTCAAAATCATGTTTTTACACCCTTTTATAAGATAATATTACAGCAATACGTAACTGAACGAAGAAAATACTATACATACATA
>JASAMX010028946.1:0-14918 GCA_030248175.1 Microlaimidae sp. YZB2_3
TGTTCTCAGTTTTAACTTAATTGTTTATCTAAGGTTTTCTCATTTAATAAAATTTGCAGAAGTATGTATTGCAGTTTAAAAATTGACATAGGAATCTGGAATAGCACCTAGGGTACTGGTTTTTAAAAAAATAGCGTTTATCAAACTCTGTAACAGAATCGAGTCATTATGCTTAGGAGAAACAAGAACGGACATAGACTACTAAACAAAAAAAAACATGTCTTTAAGCCTAAAGCGCGACAATCTTATTAAACTAAAGTAAATAAAATATTTCTATTTGTCAATATTTATTATTTATTACATAAAATTAGGTTTATTACTAAATGATTATGTTTGTTTGGCTGATTTGTAAAAGTAGAATACCAAAATACACTAATTTTTGGTATTTGGCCATTCCCCTCAGTTTTGTTAAGTATTGATAACAAGTCACTGAGGTGACAACCACTTTGTATATAGTAATGTTTGTGTAAATATATATCTAAAAATAATGGTGTTAAACAATAAACATAAGCTCAACAACTTAACCGCCAAATAAACTTTTTTAAAAAATTAAAAAACAAACCTTTTACTATACATGCTACTATGCAGTAATATTATACATAATTTGTGGGTGTTATGTTACCATGTATGCATTAATTGTGGTTGCCTCATTTTCTATGCTGGTGCAGAGAGAGGGAAGACAGATCACAGTAAACTGTGTTATGCAATATTAATTATTGCATTAATAAATGTGTTCCCGTAATTGGCTTTTTACCAGTTATTTATACAGCAGTCGCGTATATAGAATTTTGCCAAGGGGCGGGGGCGGTCTGCCAATGCCTCAATAAGGGATTATTTCCAAAAGCGCCATAACTGCGCCGCACAGCCAAAGGGGTCTCTGAGTGCAGAGACGAAAATTTTTTAAATATGCACTATAAACGGCTTAAAAATTGTCTCAAGCGATTTAAATGGTTACAGTTTTACTTCTGTTTTTATAACCCAATTCCTACACAATTTGTTAATGTATTAGCAGCACCAATCCGACGTGAAGCGGCTCGATAGGGGTTTGGGGGTGTTCCCCCAGCGTTTAGAGGCAAAATTTTTTTTTAAATATGCACTAAAAACTGCTTTAAAATTGTCTCCAGCGATTTAAATAGTCACAGTTTTACCCTTCTCTTTTTATAACGTAATTTCTATACAATATGTTACTGCAGTAGCAACACCAAGCTGACGCGAATCGGCTGCCAAAGGGTTTGGGAAGGCGAAAATTTTTCTGAAATATGCTTAAAAATTATCTCCAGGGATTTAAATTGTCATAGTTTAAACTCTGTTTTTATAATCTATTTTCTACACAATTTGTTTGTTGCTGTCGTAGCAGCATGAAGCAAACGCAAAGCCGCGTCAGATTGGGGTTTAGTGGGTGTTCCATCTGTGACTATGACTGAAATTTTGTATAATTTTTTGAATTGTTTTATGAAAAAGAGGAATCTGAGAATTAATTAATTAATTATTTTCTTTTTTTTCTCTTTCTTTCCGCCTCTATCAGGGACTGAATTTGGGCATTTAAATCTGCGTTCACAAAGTGTTCCTGTGTCTTTCCTCTCCTCTTCAATCGCCAACCACTCGGCCATCTTGTCTGCAATGGCCTGGGCCTAGGCAGATTTGCAGCCGCAAACTTCCAATTTGCAGCCCCCTGCTCAGTGGACGGCTGTACTGCGTAAGAGATAAAGACAGCTACTCCAACCTAGTGTGGCCACTAGGGAGGCCTTGGGCGGGCTATGCTGAGGCACCATCGCTGCAAATTGCTCCATAGCTAAAGATGGGGCCCGTGAAATATAGGTTTCTGGCTGTGGCTGGCGGTCCTCAATCAGTCCTGGCGACGATTTTTCTAAGAATCCTGACGCAGACTTTAACAGTGGTCCGGGTGACAATCCTTGGGTCCTCTTGGCGGCGGTCTTCTTGGCGTAGGGCCCGGTTTGCGGGGTGTGCGTTGCTGCTTTGCGCTGCACTTTCTCTGCTGGGGCGTCCTCTGGCTGTATTCATGGTACCGTGCCGGCTGCTAATGATCCAATTCCAGCCGGGATTTGTTCACCAAACGATGTGGACAGGAGATGAAGGTTCATTCTTGATCTGTCTGCTGAGGCTCCTGGTGATGTGCCTGGGTCCCGCAGCGCTTCCTCCAATTTCGGCGCTCCCGCGTCACTTCCCAAATCCACCGGAAGCAAGAGGACCACAAATGATTTGTGTTGCCGCAGTATGAGCAGCCAACTGTAGCAGGAAAAAAGTCTCAAAAAGAAACTTTTTTGAAATGGACTTGCCATTTTTGGGAGTTTGAAACTATACTGGGACTGTATCATTTGCGTAGGGTTACCTTCCTAAGAATTTAGTTTAGCGAGTTTATTTTTGGGGGTGGATAATTGCTTAGTTCCCAGTTTTGTTTTAAAATTTGGGTTTCTATCAGTTGACTCAACAGTTTTTTTTTAAAATAGGAAGTGGGATAATCCCTTTTTTTTGCTTTTTCAACAGTCCCAGGGTTCTGACCCAGCAAATGTCAAGTAGCTCACATGAAATTGTTTTAGCCTACTTAAGTTTACCCATTCAAATCCTTGATTAGGGTATTTTGGACCGTTGAAGAAGAAGAAGAAGAACCCTCCTATAATCATTATCAAATTTCTTAACTAAAAAGGGCTCTTTCATAAATTCCCAATTTTTGGACATTTATTTGCATCCATTACAACGGACTACTGTAAAACTTGACATCCCACTGTTAAATTTAATTTGCAGACTTCCCGGTCATACAGAACCATCTGCTTTTCCTGTGCATTTTTTATTTGATTTTAGCTAAATCACGAGCCTCAGTCACTACTACCTCAGCATGTTGAATATAATCATCATTGTAATCCACATGCTGCTTAAAATTTTACAGCTATAGTTGCGGTTAGCCATACATGGTCTTAGAGGTGCCAAAATGTAAATCCCAATCCTGTCAAAAATGTTCACTATAGGAAGTGGTTTAAGAGGATTAACCGGTTTTGAGGAGAATCTTTTTTTTTCAAACATTTATCACAGGTTATTACATAGTGTTAAACATCTTTGTTAACAGTGGGCCAGTAAAATCTTAACAAAACTTGAGTGACTTAACTCATGTGACCTGACAAAAGGTCATTGTGATTTGCTTGTATAGCTTGTTTGCCATATTCAAACGGCAGTGCGATTTGTTAACAAAATTTAAAGATAATGCGGAAAATTTCAGAAGGGAGATGAAAAAGTACATCATTCCTCATTCCTTATGTAATTGTGGCAGAGAGTGTGTGGTAGTTTTAGTAATCTATATTATTATTATCGCTAATTATTAAGTTGTCATTCTGCCCAGGTTTCAAATGCGCGTTTTGTCATATTTAAATTACAGTAACCGCGCTGGTCGTCACGCGTGTAATAAAAAACCATTTCAAGCAGCAAATTTGCTCCACACAAATGGTGCGAGCGTTAATTGGGTTCCATATCATTGTTTTGCATTTTTTAGGTTGGGAACCCGTTGTCAAGCCTACCGCTCCAAAGGGGATCTTTAAAGTCGGCCAGACCATTCATAGGTTAGAATTTTTATAATTAAGCCTATTTTTGTATGTGATTGACCGTGAGATGCTGACAACTGTGATTGATTATGGCCAATCTAGGTAGGAAAAGGTATTGAGCGGAGGTGAGGTATTGGGCTGAAACGACTCCCTTCCCTGAGTTAGAAATTGGCGGCAGCACTTGACAAAATATATGGCGGAATGGCTCCAATACGTCAGTAGCCAGTTCATGATATATTTTTAGGAAAATTGCACGTTGAGCTCAGTTTATTTTAGCTTACTAATTTATTCCAATTCAGTTATTTAGTTAGGTAGGTTAAATAACCCTCACAGAACTTTTATTTATTTTAATTAGGTCGCTAAGGACCTCACCAGTATTACTGTGTACCTAGTGCCAATGCACCTACTTTTTGTACTAAAACCCTTCAGGAAAAATTAGCCTAAGTTTTTTTAATTAAAATTCACATTAAATCAAATACGCCATATTTTAAATGTTTTTTGTTTCCCGCAATGCCAGCGGTTACCATAGTAGTAATTATTAATAAAAACCTCTTTGTGTAAAATGCGTAAACAAATCAATCAAGCGCATTCCAACCACTTATCTAATTAGCCCGCCTTAGTTTTTCAACCCACCGAGTTAACGTTTCACGGTAGTTACTAAAAAGCTATCAACGTTAATTGGTGGCTCTCAGTTTCCACTAAAGGCTTACATAATCAGCAGTGGGAAATTAATGCTAACTTTTTGACTGGCTGATACCAATCAGCCACTCTTTTTGTAACCCATCGGGTTCACGTTTCACAGAGGTAGCATAACTATCAATGGGACCCATTCTGTGGTTTCCTAGATCATATTGTCTTGTTTATGTCAGAACTTCTGGAGAACTGGAAACCCTTCCGGTTTTAAAACTTCCCCTTCCAAGTCGTGTTTTCTTACCTACCTGCCAGTTGGTTGGGTGTGTCACACAAATCCCCCACTCAGTTTCTATAAACTCCACCCTGCCAATCTCCCTACTGAGGCCGCGCCTGAAGAGTGTAATGTTTTTATATAACGTGTGTAACCTTGAGAAGGAAGTACAGTAGTGCCTTGTGTAACAAGCGACAGGCTCTATAATACCGGCTAGACACCTGTTTGCCCATTACATAATATTTTTCTGCAACTTTTTCAATTTTAGCTGCATGGGCGGGTGCAGGAACAAATAATCCAAAGTCCAATTAATCCAAATATCTTGGGCCAAATAATCCAAGTCTAGGGAAAAATAATCCGAGGTCACTAGGTCTAAATAGTCCAAGGTATGTACAAATAATGCAAACAAGAGTGCTGGGAGTTGGATTATTTTTTTGCACTTGAGTTCATATTTAATTTATGTAAAATTTTGATCTTTGGTTTGCTATTTCGAGAAATTGCGCTGGCAGTGAATAAATTTTCACATTTTGAGCTGAAATTTAACAATAATTGGATAGATGTGTGGCGAATTGTGCTTAGCTTGCAATGCGTGATTACTGTGTGCAATGTAAACTACTTGTTCCTTTTATTTTTCCGCTGATGTTTTGAAGTTTTTCAAAAATTCTTCAAAAATATACGTATTAAGCGGTTTTAAGCTTACTTAATTTGAAATAACTTTAAAATTACTCTATCTACATTTTTAAGACTCTTTTATTGTTTTAAATACGTTTTGACAAAAAATTAGTTTATAAAAAAGTTGCATAACATTCTATGGCATCACACTTTAATTATTCATAAAATTAGCAAAGGTTTTGTAGCTGCAAAGATTTCACTTGGTTAAAATGTTAAAAAAGAGTCACAAAAACCCTGGCATTTACAATCTTAGTTTCCAGATTAAGTTTAATTTCAAGAGCTAATAATATATAAATTATTAGACTTGTCTTAAAATTTTTTCTGGTTTAATACAATAATTTCAGAATGATTGCGAAATAGTTATTTTGGAATTTTAATACTGTTATTGCTCTTATTGTTATTTTTATTGTTTCTAATCTACTACGGTGATAAGGTATTTTATGCAAAAAAAACATGTTTTTTGTTTCTTAAAATAAAACTGATAGTTACTGTGGCATTTTTAAAAATTTTAAAGGGAAACCTCCCCACATTTATTATTTCAAGAAATCCAGTGCCATTTTGAGCAGTGACCAATGACCTAGCTAAACAGCGGCCTATTTTTGCAAAAGACTGATGGAGATCATAAAATGATCATAAATCGATCAAAAACGTGCGAAGGCAAAGCAAAGCGATATTTATTTATTTATAAGTAAGTTGCACGGGTACATTCAATATTACATGGACTTATAGTACAACGTCATAGAAAAAAAGTTAAACACAAATATGGTTTTGCAACATAATTGTTACAAATTATTTAAAATACGTTTACAACTTCACTTGAGCTTAATTTTAATTTAGATTTAAATATCGAAAGACATGAGACAGATGCAATATTCTTTGGAAATTTATTCCATAAATGGACTACTCTGTTTCCAAAGAAAAATTAACAAGAATTAAAACGCCAAGTGTTTGACTGTGTTTTGATTGACAGCTTTATGCCATTATTCCGAGTCTTAAAGTCACGTTTAACATCAAAAAACGTTTCCTCATCAACGTCAATTAAATTGTTCAAAATTTTATAAGAAAAAAGTAAACCATTTTTAGTCCTCCTCCTCGCCAACGTTTCCAAACCAAGAAGTTTTAAGCGGTTTGGGTAACTACTGTAAGGTAAATTACACCTTAAAAATAGTCTTTGAGAAAAATGAAGCAAATTTTTGTATAAAGTTTCTTTATCTTTTAAAAGAAAAGGGTTCCAGATGAGGGTTTGGTTCCAGATACTCTACCAAAGTCCTAATATAAGTTCTAAAAGCTGGAATTAATACATATTTATTTTTGGTGCGAAAAGCTCTAAAAAGTAAAGACACCCCGCTCATAGCCTCAATTAACCTCAGTTAGTTTTTTTCTGGCATTATCTGTCTTTTTAATCAGAACTTTTTCGTTTAATTCAGGCATTAGTGCAGCATTTACTTCTAATTTAACATTTCCAATATTAATTGTATTATTTTTTTTAAAATAAAAAGTTATTTTGCCTAATTTCTTTATTTTGTCTGTTCAAAAGAGAGCAGGGTAGGATTGATCCTCCTGAACTTTTTTCAGCGAGGTTACACAGTGGCCCGTAATACTAAGTTTAATTTTCCCAATTTTTGAAAATGTCAGTGGTGTATTTGAGAGAGATGTAATCAAATTTTCCAGGGGGCGATTCAAACTCAACTGTTAGGTAAATAACGTGCTACCGCTCCCAATATAAGGGTGACGGATGTCCTATATTCAATAATGCCTTGGCAGTGAAATTTTTTACTTTAATTCACCCATTGCAATGAAAAGTAAAAGTTGTTCCCAATGCACAAATGACGTTTTTTTGCTTTTAAAACCTTACTTCTGAAAATCCTTGAAATCTTCTTTCATGTTTTTGAAATTTATAACTCAAAAATTTGAAATTTATAAACGTTTTAAACCAAAAAAAAATCAGGAATAAAGGAATGAACCAATAGTTAACCTAATTTTTAGAATTCCTAACTCTATCTGACGTGACATTTCAGGCATCTGTACAAATAATATTAAAAAATAATATGCATAAAATATAGAGCCAACTTGAAATTGAAAGTAATTTTTTACCTACCATGGCAAGATCAAAATTTGATGTTGTGCCATTAAATCCCATTCCAATTCAGATTGCGCGGCCACCCATTCTGCTCTCTAATGCTACAGTCTCTCCATCCAGCTGCGTTCCAGGAGCGGGCGAAGCCAGGGCCGCCAGACGAGGGCTGCTGCCTCCAACTGTTCCCTGTATGCAGGAGGACAGCGCTGTAGCCCACAAGGCCATCACATCTGCTGGTGTGTCCAACGTGACAAAAAAACTTCATCTTTATCAACAAAACTACCACTGAAAATAATGGGGTCTTTAGAAGAAAAAGATTCTTCTGCTAAATAAACTTAATGGGGTCCCCACTAAACTATACTCTATATTTTTGATCTTTAATATTGGTAGCTAAAGCTGATTGATTGTTTTGACTTGTTGGACCCTGATCTAAGGAGGGTCAAAATGGCACCTGAGAATTCTGGTTAGGCGGGATATTCAGGGGGGGTCCGCAGTCTATTACGTTGTTGCTGTTGATAGGTAACTGTGCCCTCTTTAATCTCTATTCATGTATCCATCTTGACTAAAACCTTGTCCCCTGCCGTTCCTTCTTTGCTTAAATTTCGCATTGTTGGAGGACCCGAAATTGACCCATGCGGTTACAGAAATTGCATACTGGTTGGCCATTGTTGGTCCACCAACTTACATCTTTTTGAGCGACTTCCTCTGTCCAAACTTTATAAAATTCTTCCTCCTAGCAGATTTTTGATTCTGCTCAGCTTAATTGGAGGAAGGAGTAGGTGAGGGGAGGGTTCGGCCTGTTTTCTGAGGGGGGATTCTTGTTGCCCAAAGTGCGCCTCCTCTGTTTTGGAACCCAAAGCTTTTTCCACTTGATTTGTTTCTTTAATTCCAAGCGCCATGTGCCAGGCTGCGGTAAATGTTTGGGGTCAGTTTCGATTGTATTGGGGTCAGTTTTAATTGTTTCAATGGGATTCAATTTTGTCTATTTTGAGGCTATCAACAAAAGTAGATAATGCTTTCCAATCGACCTCTGAGTATTTTTCGGGTGGGGGAAGGCTGATTTTGTTAATTTTAAAATGTTATTCCCATACTCCCTCATCAACTCATTTTCATATTGTACCCAGCTAGTTAAAACTCTTATAGCTCCCCAGGGGGGTTTTGGTCTAATAGGTTGGACAGAGCCGCGGAAATATCATCATAATTTTTCCATAAGTTAAGGGTTATGTTTTCTAAAATTTTACAAGACCAAGCTTTGTAAATAGCCTGGTACCTAAAGTGACCATTTGTTCAGCGTAAATGCCTTAAATTTGCATTCAACCACAGCCTTAATGACTGGGCTCCAATTCCGCTTTTATACTGTTTAACCAAAAATGAAACTTTCAATTGTGCGGCGTAATGCCTTGCGTTTGGATTGAAGCGCTTAAGTCTGCTCCATCCAAGATAAGAGAATTCCCTGCCTTGGTGGCGCAAGGACTTGGTTGTTCCGTTTTCTGGCATTTCAATATCTGCGCCATTTGATGCTGCGTTTGCAGTACAAGTTTTCAAAGCTCAGCTAACTCTGAACTCACATGTAGGTTATTTATGGCTGGTTGAAAAAAACGCTGCAACAAAGGTATCAAACACCTTTGAAGCTTCGCGTCCTGAACTGGAGAGGTGGTGGAGTAATGGGCGGGGCTAGGTCTGGACGGCTAGTGAGCGGTGGGGTATAATTTGTCTTGGGTAGCAGTTGAAGCAGACAATCGTTCCATACTAGTAGCGCCGCCTGCAGTTGGATGAGCTGCCTGGGCAAAGGTTGATTTGATATAACTGCCGTGTTATGAATAATAAAAGGTTCTTGAAAAATTGGGTTGGACGTGCTGTGTCCTGTGTCCTTCCCTCAGGTTCCGCAAGAGGGATGGGAGTGCTTTCGCGATCTATCTCAGCAAGAAATTCAGCCCTGGCTTCTGCGCGAGCCTTGGTGAGAATTAGTTCGTGTAGCACTCATCTTGCATACGCTTTTTTAATTTCTTTTTTTAATTGTTTGGCCTGTTTTGTTTTTTTTATTAAATAGGGCCCTACGTTTTTGGCGCACATCCACATCATCATCGCTTATAATCGTTTTGTCCCCTTTTCTAGAATTGAGAATTTTGCCAATGTTTTTAGAAAACTGCACGTCTTCTGTGTCCAGTAAGGCGTTTAACCAGTCCTGTGAATTGTCTTGTTTAAAACGTGTCGAAAATTGAGGGTCGTCGGACCAGAAAAATGTATGTCATAACCGACGAGAATTTAACTTAGCTTTGATTTAGATGCTTTTAGATTTAACTATTGCTTTTGGATGCCAAAAAAACTATTTATAAGCATAAGAATTTTATTATAAACGCTGACAAGCAAGTGAGAAACTGTAAAAAAACGTAAACAACAAACACGCACCTATAAACATACAAATTACTCTTTTTCTGTTAAACTTCTTTGGGAACTGAGTGGCTCTTTGGCTCAGAATAAAAAAAATAATTTAAAACAACTTTAGAAAAATGGAGGGACCACTCGGTTGCTGGAAAACGGCCACTGCTAACTAAGTTTTTGCAGTTTTTACTGCTGTCAGTTATAGGCGACTATAGATAAAATTGGGAAAAGGATTAAGGTCACCCAAAGGCCGCCCTTAATCCCCTTTTGATACAAATCAACTGAATCGAATAGGCAGACCTGGTGCCTCAACACTGCAGCAGATTCCCAGTTAACACAGGAAACCATTTCCAGTTTGAATCCACGAGATCTCTCTATTACCCAATCAATCAAAATACCGATTTTGGAGTAAAAGTTGTTCACGACATATTTTGGTATTTTTCCACTAAAAATAACCCAATATTAAAATTTAATATAAAATTTCTTATTATTACAATTAAATACTTTACAAACATAAAAAACATATAATATTATTACATTTACTAATATTTGTTTTTTCTAAAGTAAATCACAATACTTATCACAAACAACTATTCCTAATTTTTAAATGAAACTAAAAGTGTTGATATGCTTCTCTTATTTTAGTTTATATCTCTTGATTCTCTTTAACTAAAATTTGTGTTATTTGAAAGTTTTTTGTTATTTGCTAATTTGCTGTGTTTCCTCAATTTCATTTACTAAAATTTTTTATTTTGCGCGAGGTAATTTTGCAGCGCGAGAAAAAAATCAAAAAAATTTATTGCATTCATTTTCGCTTCCATATGGGGCAGTATTATTAGTTTACAATATATATTTATTTTTTTATTTTCATTGGAATGGATTTATCGAGGTAAACTTAAATGTTTGGTCAGAATGCAAATCACCAACATTTTCCATCCAGATTTTCGAAAACCTAAAAATTATATGCCAATAAATCTTGAATAAATTAAAAGCAAATGTATTTTGTTTAATTAAAACATGAAAACCAATAGAGCGAAAAAACTTTATATAAATTGTGAAAAAAATTTAGATGTATTTGGTGGTTTAAAATCACAATACCATTTTAACTCTACCTTATTTCAGTGCAAAAAAAACTTAACACCACTGACCAAGTTTTTGTATTCGGCACAAATGCTAAACGCGTTACCGAAATCCACTCGGTTTGTGAAATACATTAAAAAATATTTGTGAAAAGCTGTTTAAAAGTCATTTCATGGATAAAAATTTTAATGTTGGGATTTCAAACGCGATGAAAGTGAAATTTGAATGAGTTGTTTTGTACTACTTACTTGCCATTTTAAACCATCAAATACATTTAATTTATTTTTAAAATTTATATAAATCTTTTTTAGCTCGATTAGTTTTCAAATTTTCACTTAACAAAATAAATTTGTTTTCGATTTATTTGAGATTTATAGAAGGTTATTTTTTAGGTTTTTGAAACTCCGGACGGCAAATGTTGTTAAGTACTAGCCCTGGTCCCCAGAGTGATGCATAAGTGGGGGTTTTATCCGGTTTCCGTTTTAAAACCCTTTAAGGTGGAACGATACAGTTAGGATACCCTGTAGGTTTTTGTGTATTATTCGCGCCGTACGTGACTGACAGAAGCAAACCATATATTGAAAGAATGGGTATTTTTTTCCGGTCAGTTCAGTATCCTTAACATTTGGTGGACCTTTCCATACCAAGATATGCTTCGTTGAAAAATGGCTTTTTAAAACTATTTTTCCCAATTTAACTTAGCCAGAGTTATTATTACGTGATAAAAATTCAACTTAAGTTAGATACACCTAATGTACATTTCCAACAAATTTTTCAGCGAAATCCCTACTATTGAAGTTTTTTAATTTCGTTTTTATTGCTAAAATTTTTGAAATAAAAAATAAAACGAGGTGCTAGTACAGATTTTATTAATAACTTAAAAACTGGCTCGGAATTATTGTACAACTGCTGTGCTGAAAGATGAAAACAAACTAAGTCCTATCAAATGACTAAACTTTCATTTAAGTTTTGTTGATTTGACGCTGAAATCTACATTTTGAAACGTTTGTTTAAAACTAGCTTTTACAAATCAAACTCAGATGGGGCAGTAGCCAAGTGGTTAGAGCGTCGTTGGTCTCGGATTCTTGTAGCTGTAGGATCAAGTCCCCCTGGAAAATATTTTTAAGGTCAAAAAAACTTTTTTTGTTTTTAACTTTTCAATCAAAAAAGTGTTTATTCTTCAATACGGTATTCAACCAGGAGTACGTGTTTTGAGGTAAAACTGGTATATAGTCAGAATGCCCCCAAGGGGTGGGAGTCACAACCCCCCTAGCACCACCCCCGTGTCAAATCGAAAAACGGAGGTTGGATTAGTAATCAGGACCCTCGAAAACCCCCGAGTACGTGTTTTTGGAAAAATCGACAAAATTTTTGAAACTGTACCGTTTCACCTTAAAATTTAAAACCAAACTGATTTTATAAAACTTGTGCTTGCTTGCTCATACATTCCCTAATTTTTGCGGAAATACTTTTATTGCTTGATCATATTTTTGCAATAAAAAGTAAAGTTAAAACGTTTATTGAGTACATAGGTATAAGACGTTTCCGAAACCACTGGGATCCATCATCAGTAATACATATCTAAATTTTTGAAAATTACAAAAAACATTAATTGTCATCACACATAATATGGAAATTGCAATATTATTAAAATATACTATTAAAACATTTACAAGAGCAAAAAAAAGAGAAAAAATTACAATAAGAAAAAACATGTACCAGAAAAAAAGACAAAACTAGAAACAAAATAGCTCAGTGCTTGCAATATTCTTATTTAAAACAGGTTTACAATTTATAATACAGAGGCTTTCCTTAATTTTAAGACGAAAAACATTAGAATCAGATGTTAAAACACAAAAATCAGTAAAATTAGGCTTAACAGAGAAACTATTACACGTTAAAATATGATCAAATATTGCGGATTGCTTATGTAAAACCGATTTATTCGTTAAGGACAAAATACCTATATGTTCCGAAATCCGAGTACCAATATGACGGGTGGACTTCCCAATATAAGCGGCATTGCAGCCACTACACTGATATTTATAAACAATATTGGATTTTAGTTCAAAAGGTATTTTGTCCTTAAACGGAAAAAAGCTAGAAACACGTCGCGAATTTTTAAAAACTATCCTAAGCCTAATCTGAGGTAAAAAACGATAAAACAATTTTCTTAATTTAGCGCTAACACGCAAGGAACATAAACCAGTATAGGGTAAAACAATACACATTGACAATTTCTGAACTGTACACATCAATTTTCCCCTGGCAAATCTATTGATCATATTTTTATTTATTTATTTCTTAAATTATTATTTTTGTAAACAAATCAATATAGGAGATTTATAAATAAACAAAAACTCTCAAAAGACTTTTTAAATGTTTCAACGAAGAGAGTATTTAAGTTATTGTTTTTATTTTAAAGCATGATTTGAGTTACTTAAGAATTTTAAAACATTCATAAAATCACTTTTTTCGTTTCATACACAGAAGCGAGAGTATTTATTATACATGAATCTTTCATATGTGTTTGTTGCGTGAGATAATTTAACTTACATCCATTTTGCAATTTGAGGCAGTGAAGATATTTACCAAGAAATCTGAATGTATCCCTTATAAAGTGCAACTTATACTTCCCGGTTAAATGCATTAAAGTTAAAAATGAGAGGGCAAAGTGTATGTAAAAAAATTGCACGCTTGATTACTGTCAGATTAAACTGTTTACATAAACACGTGCTGATTTTACTAGATTTCACGCGGAACATTAAACTAGCATTGGTGTTAAAATTTTAAGACAAGAGAATCACAGTCGTAATCCAAAAATGCAACATCAAGTCTTTTCTTTAATTCCTTTTTTTTGTTTATTTTTGTCAATTCTTGGAACACATTGCCCCGATAAGAAATGTCAAGGCAGTGGAGGAAGTAAGACTAAAAATTACGTTAAACGCTATTTAATAGTTTTTATCGATTTTTTGGTTTATATTAATTATAATTTTTAAATACTTTTTAGTTCATAAAATATAAGAAAAGCGCTTAACATTAAGGAGTGTAAAAATAATTCTACTAAATATTAAAAAGGTGTAATTAAATTGGAAAACCGCACAAAAACTGCCAAACGTCTTATTGCTGAAATAAAAATCATACGAACCAATCAGGTGTGTGCCAACCATGCTTATGTAAATCATTTCTTTTGTGACTTTGGTGGATTGTGCATAAGAATTCGCCGCTGAATGGAAATTCGCGGAATATTGTTTTTAGTATTAATTGTAAATTTCCCTGGTTTTTATTTTAAATAATTTAAAGTATAAAACAAGAATCTGTTTAAAGAAATGTGAAGGTTTTTTAACTAATTTACAATATTAAAATAATAAAAAAATCTTTGAGTATTTTTTCTTCTGTTAGTTTTATTTATTATAAAAACTTATGGTTAAATTATATCTTGCTGACCTCGTAAAATTGTATGCGAACATGAGAGGCTAATTAATTGGGCGATTATGACGTTTTTTCCAAAAAAGTATTGAAACTTGTTTTTATTCCCGTCTCTTCACAAATTATGCGAAAATTGGTCAACTTTAGCACTTAAAATACGCAATTTAGTCCCAAATTGAGTAATATAATTTATGATATAATATAATGACACGCTGTCAAAATAGACCGTTATAATACCTCATTTTTTTGAGTTCTGTCAATAAATTTTATATTGATTTGCCTGTATTATTAAAATGGTTTGGTTTTTTCACGCCAAATTTAGTTATTCCACCTCAAAATTTTAAAGACACCTAAATTGATATATATTATTTGCTTTGCTCTGTGGGAATGGTTGTGAAAGAATCTGTTTTAGCCATTTAGCGCTTGGGAAAAATTGATCTCCAATGAATGAGAGATCTCCATTTTTTCCTAAGCGCTAATTGACTAAAAGTGATTCTATAACGTCATAATTCTATGAAGATATTTAACACTGAACAACTTCCATTTAAACAAACAGGGAGGGATTTGACAATCGTCTTTAACTACTCCAGTTTTCAAAATAATATGAGAACCATTTAAATAGAACATGGGAAGGATCCTATTAGTAGCATAGGTAGTCGCAGGCACAAATTTTTATACAGGAGTTGGTCATGTTTCCTTATATTATATATATATTTTTTCTTTTATAACTTTATGGTTTTAAAGGCTCAGTTCGTCATTAGTACCACAAAATTAGTCACAGATATAGCTGTAAAAGACACAGCAATACGTAACTGAATCAGTA
>JASAMX010028947.1:0-11990 GCA_030248175.1 Microlaimidae sp. YZB2_3
AAAAAATTTTTATTAAATTTTAAGTGATTTTTGAGGTGTTTTATTTGGAAAAAGCACCCAAATTTGTTCACAGCGTTTTTCCAAAAAAAAGAACAACTTATTTTAAAAAACTGGTTCGACTAGGCTAAGAACCATGGTTACCACGTGAAAGAACGAGTGTTAACAATTCAAGATGTTAATTTTCATGCATTTAGCTCAAAAGGGTAAAAAATACCGATATTCCAAACACAGCATAGGTAAACTCCTTTTTGAGAATTTCAAAATTTTCAAAATGTAATATTTTTTTCAAATTTTGAGGTTAAAATAAGTAAAAACAACTTTTCCATGTTAATTTTTGGCGTAGATTTTATTAAAACCTTTCAATTTGAGTGTTGAGTTGTGTTGAGATAATATGTGGGTGTTTTTTTTTAAATCGGGGTTTTTGTTTTGTTCACTTACCTACGTTTTTGCAAAATTTCATAAAAATATATCCATTTTTAACATGGGCATAGCCAAGATTTTGGAAAGGTGGGGGGTCCAACCCTGAACAAAATTTCTGAAAGAAGAGGTCCAGGGGGGTCCAAATCCTAAACGTTACAAAAGGGCTAAAAATAATTTTCACGCTTCGCGCAACGTGTTTCTTACCTTTTTTATGACACATACCTATTATTTTTCTATTATTCAATAAAAAAGTCTAAACAAAAGAAAAAATTTTTTACAAGCAATTTGATACCAGGCTAGGGGGGTTGGACCCCACCCTGCCCCCCTTCCCTTTGTCACCTATGGTTGACATTGTGCATGCAGCCCATGAGAGCGCAATTGATTCTAGTGTGTGTGGTAGTGGCATTATTGTCATCATCATTAGCAAGGCTTAGCTTACAATATTCTAAACAAAACTATAGTCATACTGGTGATGTTCCTACTCTCCACTATCATGCTCCAGAGCTCCGACCATATCAAGTGGAGGCAACTCCAGTGCTTTGTAGCTTCGCCCATCAAATGAACGATTTTAAAGTTACTCTATCTGCATTTTTAGGACTATTTCTAGCGTATTAAATAGGATTCAAAAAAATTAATTTGCAAAAAAATTTTGACAAAATAATGTATGGCATCAGTCTTTAATTATTGATGAAGTTAGTACAAATTAGAAAAAGTACAGCAAAGCTCCAGAGCTCCCAGGGTTTCTCCAAAGCTCCTAAAAGCGGAGCTCCACTCCCGATCTCCGAAGCTAACAGCTCTGGGGCACATCACCAGTCTATACAAAAATGACGTGGACTGGCGACAAAACTCAAACTTTGAAAGGTTATATCTTTATAACGGAGGGTAGAATATGTACGGGACATAATATATTGGAATTGGAGTATAGCTCAGACTTGTGGCTATCTTTTGAAAAGGTTAGAACAAACTGCTTTTCTACTACGTCATCAATAAATACGGCCGTTGCGATTAAAAAAACCTGGTCCCACAATGAACAAACTTTTTTATTAGTACGAGATTAGAACAAACACCGCTTGGTATGCTGTTGGAACATACTTTTTTGATTTTTTCTGCAAATTTGGCTTGCTTAAATTTTTTTAAGGATACGTTTAATACCCGCGCTTTTTGCGGTTTTTCACCAAATTAATACACTGCGAAAAAATAGTTTCTAAAGTTTATTTTTATTGTAAACCTTTTAATTTTTTGCTGCTTTTTTAAAGATTTGCTGCTGCCAGCATACAGGCTTAAAATGCTTCCAAATTTTAAATTCTTCATTTTTTACAGCTAATTCTGGATGTTATCTTCAGATGAGTAAGTGAGTAACTTCCTAACGCTTCCTTTGATTTTGAATAACTAGGCCAAATCAACTCTATATAAGTTGAAATTTAGAACATATATATACCTGACAACAGAGAATCGATTGATAATCGCGATTTTTTTTGTGATCTGACAAATTGTGCGGCTGATCATGTCATGACGTATGCAAATTTTATTTAAAACAATTATAACATGGCCAAATAAAATCGATGACTTGAAATTTGAAGCATGGATACAACTGACAACGGAGAATCGATTGATAATCACGATTTTTTGATCTGACAAATTGTGTAGTTGATCATGATGACATTTATGCAAAGTTTATTTAAAACAATTATAACTCGGTCAAATAAAATCTATATGAATTGAAATTTGGAACATAGATACAACTGACAACTGAGAATTGATTAATAATCACGATTTTGTGATCTGGAAAATTGTGCCGTCAAGCATGACGTATATGCAAATTTTATTTAAAACAATTTGGCCAAATCAACTCTGTATAAGCTAAATTATAGAACATATATATAACTGACCACAGAGAAATGATTGATAATCACGATTTTGTGTTCTGACAAATTGTGCAGTCAATCATGACATATGCAAATTTTATTTAAAACAATTACAACTTGGCCTAATAAAATTTTTATGACTTGAAATTCATAACATAGATACAGCTGACAATGGAAAATCGATTGATAATCTCAATTTTGTGATCAGACAAATTGTGCGGTCGATCATGACGTATATGCAAATTTTATTTAAAACAATTATAACTTGGCTGAATAGAATCTATATGACTTGAAATTTGAAACATAAATACAACTGACAACGAAAAAAAGATTGATAATCACAATTTTTTGATCTGACAAATTTTGCGGTCAATAATGATGTATATGCAAATTTTATTTAAAACAATTATAACTTGGCCAAATAAAACTTATATGACTTGGAATTTGAAATATTGATACAATCATAGGTGGACAGCCTCTCGGAAATGATTTGTAGGGATGTTTTTTTTATTTGACATTTGTGCGGTTGAAGTAAATAGGATTTACAGTTAGCAAACTTATACCGTGAAGCACAGCCAAAAACGCAGGTGTTAAGTTTGCTGGTTTTTTAATGAACATTATATGCAATTGACAACAGAGAATCGATTGATAATCACAATTGTGTGATCTGACAAATTTGCGGTCAATCATGACGTGTGCAAATTTTAAAGATAATCTTAACGGCCGCCGGTTACAAGACAAGACTTGAACTAGTGGTTAGATGAATATTAGTTTTTTTACTCAAACAATATATTAAAATTTGTTGTATGTGATAAATTTTACATTTTTGATGGTTTTGAAAAAAATTTGGAAAAATTTTTTAGCATTTGTGTTTGGCTTCCCCTAGCCCCCGTGGGGTCACCCCCAAAAAAAATTTAAGGTCAGTAAGAGATAAAAAAGGCAAACATTTTTTATATAACAATATGATCAACGTTAAGCAGAAAGCAAAACAAAAGCTATTTTTAGCAGTATATTATTGTGGCGAAAAATCACAAAAACCCTGCACATTCAATGCATCATAAAAATAATTTCAATTTGACGATTTTTCTCAAATTTTTAAAAAAAAAAACTCAATAAAGTATGTTCTAACAGCATACTGAGCATGAGCGGTGTTTCTTATCTTGTACTAAAAAGAAAGTTTTGCTTTTTTTCACCACAGTGGCCATAGTGATGACGTAATAGAAAAACAATTTTTTCTAACCTTTTCAAAACATAGCCAAGAGCGTGAGCTAAGATCCAATATATATCCCGCACACATACATGGGCACGGGGGGGGGGTTGGGGGGGGGGCCCCACCCCCCCCCCCCCAAATTCTGAGAAGTGGGGTTTAACCCCCCCACTCAGAAGTGGGGGGGGAGAAAAAGTTAACCCCCCCCCAATTTTGGAAAAATGAAGAAAAAAAAATGTCTTTAAAATGACTTCTAACTGCCTCCAAACTTAAGTTTTGAGGTCAAAATGAATGTTTTAAGCAATAAAAAGCTCAAAGATGCAATAGAAAGGGCTTTTTGACCTAAAATTAGTGTTTTTAACCTATTTTTCCTTCAAAATCGAAAAACGATATAGGTAAAATGCACTCCAGAAAAAAACGATATGGGTATTTTGCGTTTCTCGGATTTTAACCCCCCCTAATTTGGGGTTTAACCCCCCCCCCACTCCGGACCAACTTGCCCATGTATGCCCGCACATATTCTAACCCCTGTTAGGAAGCTTTTAAAGTTTGTGTTTTGTCGCCAGTCTGCATCATTTTTGTATAGACTATAAGTTTATGTATATTTAATCAAAAATACACAATAAAAAAACTTAAATTTACTTTTCAAAAATAGGTACTATTTAAATTGTACTTTTACTAGGTATTCTATAGACTAGTTCAGAATAAGCGTCTTTTACTGTATGAGAGAGGGTACAAAAAGGAAAAAATAAAATTTGACAAAATCTTAGCTTTCTTAGTTTCTTAAGTTTAAACCTATACTTCATAAAAATTGCTACACAATGATATGTTTCACTACGTTGAAGTGCTGTAATAATCAGTTTGTGCTAAATAAATTTTTGTTTTTTAATTAAACGTCACAATAGTTTAAAATCACCACTAAAATAGTATTATCCTGAACAGTGATTTCAAATTAGTAAAAATAAAGATAAAATTTGTGCTTTTAAACTAATTTTAAACCTACATAGTTTTTTTAATGTTTTGCTTGTAAAACTATCCAAAACTTAAAAATTAATTTTAAAAAGTCCATTCCAAACTTTTAAATTAAGCATTTTCTGTAATTGAAACATTAAAAAACTGGAAACCAAGCGCGCCAGCAGCGCCGTACCTACGAAGCGGCAAAAAACTAAAAATCCCCAAAAACTGCTTTTGCTTTTGCAATATTTAAAAAGTATTAAAGCAATTTTAAAGAGAAGGGGTGGAGATTTTAAACCAATAAATATTTGAAATATTTTAAACCGTAAAATGTACTAGTCGCTCGCTGTTTCTCAATTTTCCCTCTACATGATTGGCGCTAGTAGTTATTGTACCCTCTTTCTAACACCAAAAAAACCTTTATTCCAAACTAGTCTATGGTATTCTAATCTATGAAATGGTATTTATTTTCTTTAAATAGATACCATTAGTGTAGCGGTTATTTATATGGAATCTCACTAAAATGGTAGTGATTTAAATGGGATCCCTTTTAAATGATACATCTTATAACAAGCTTAAAAATTTTTTAAAATTGTTTTTAAATAGGATAATGCATTTAATTTCGGCACTTTTCCAAATTGGGTATTTTTGATTTTGGACTATATCCTTGGTAATCCTGGACGGACTACAACGTTTGATAGCTCAAATGAGAGCTAATTATATGTAGACGACTGTCGTGAGCTTTTTATTTGTTATGATATTTTTATGTAAAATTGTGTGATTTATGAAAAATAAAATTGTTACTCGTTTTTAGAACATGGGCATTTCATGATTACGCAATAAATTGGTTTAAAAATTAAACTGTCCTGGTAAAATTTAGTCTATTTTCCGAATTTTTAGTCCCCGTGGTTCTACGTTGCGTCTGTGGTGAGCAATCGTTATAAAATAAAATAGTGTAATTTTGGCACACACATTGATGTAGGTAAAAACGGGTTGAATTAAGTGGTCGGGTGTTAAATTGTAGTTGTAAATAGTTAAAAGATAATGTTGAAATGTGTAGGGATCATAGCACTGCACTTAAATTCGATTAAGGGGGTCCTTTTAAAAAAGGCCGAAATTAAATGCACTTTTTTCCCAAATTTTGCTCATTTTGATACCATTTGGCATTTTAGCTGTAACTTTTTTCCAGTTACACGTTGAACAACAAGTAGAAACTTAAATTAAAGAAAACTGTCTGGAGATAATGATAGGCGTCTAAATTTTTGAAAATGATGATTTTTTGACTGAGAAACAATCGATTGTTTGTAAAGTGCGAAATTAAATGCACACATTTAATTTCGCAATTTTTCAATTTTTTTAAAACTTACTTAATTAAGTAAAAAAACTACTTTCGTACAGTAAAACTTTTGTGACGCAACGCAGTATTGTGAAAGCTTCAAATTGAGCTATCAAACATGAAAATCGGGCCATACAGTGAAAAGTTACATTGGAAAAACAAAAAAGTGCCAAAATTAAATGCACTACCCTACACAGTTGTTTGTATATTTCCTGGCGCTTGTCTGGCGTGCTTAAAATATAAAAATACAACATTTTATATCAAAAAAGTTTTAATTTAAATTTTTTGAATAGGCACTATAATATGTTTTTATTTTTTTTTCAGTGTGTCATTTCAACAGAATAACAATGATGCATGCATTGGGCAATTATTTGAAAATAGTTTAAAGCAATAAATACATAATTACAAGCTTTCATTATTTTAAACAAAAATTCAGGTAAAAAAATAGCATTGTCTTAAAAAACAATGTTTCCAATATTTTAGCCACCCCGATTCCCGATCAGGGTCCAGCTGCCACGGCCGCCAACAGCTCGTCGTCTGATTCTTCGGATGACAGCTGGATGGACATGAGCCTAAGCCCAGGAACCAGAGCCCGACTGCTGTGGAGGTAAGTCTTAGTAGAAAAAAGGGCACTTGTACTACTTACTTACAAAATATATATATATATATAGTGGTGGGGTCTAAGTTCACATCCATGTTGTACCAGAAAAACTCTATTCCTATTTTCAAAGAGAGGTACCCTTTTCCTCGTTTTTTTTACCATTTCAAGACTAAATTATAATACTACGATGCTACTATTAGTATACTTGATAAGATGGAATCAACTAATAAAGCAAATCTTTATAAATCATGTTATTTTGAATCCGTCATGCATAAAAAATTTTCATTAATAAAAGATTGCTGATCTGAAATTTAGTGACAATTCTAATTTTTAATGTTAATTGACTTTTAATTAAAAATCAGAGTTTTAATTTTCATTTTTGGGTTTGATTCCTACAGAAAAAATATCAGGGCCCGGTTGTTCAAAAGTCTAAAGGGGGCCCTTAATTTAAGGGGCCCCGTTAAATTTAAGGTAAGTTGGCGACTCAAAAAAATCGGGTTGCTGAAAGATAAGGGGCCCCCTTAAAATCTCGAGATAAGGTGGCGAAAATAAGGTAACTCTGTAGTTACCTTATATTTTTAAGGGGCCTTCTTTTTCAGTGTTGTGTGTAAGTCGCACAACGACCGAAGTGTTTTATCCCCTTAATATTGTTTGAAAAACAAAATTATGAGATTCAACAAAATTATATTCGTTGAAACATAAATCTGGCGAAAATTTCTAGAAAATTTCAGACTTCGAAATTATATTTTTCTTCGTATTTGTGATTAAGTCGTCGGAGCAACGTGATAAAAACACAAAACGAAAACAATTTTTAAGTTTAAAAGTCTTGTTGTCTTTTCGAAACAAAGCAAATATATGTTTCATATTTTCTGATTTCTTAGCTGCTAATCGATAAGTTTATCAAAATTTCTGTTAAAAACAATCTCTCGAAAAATAAGCAATGTTCCTGCGCTCCAAGCTTCGGCCATGTAAAGTGGAGAAAGCTTCGGAGGTCCGCTTCTTAAATTAACAATTTAAAGATTATTTAAGCTCGAAATGTGAGTTAAATTGTTCTGTCCGTGATTTTGGACTATTTTTTATCATTTTAAAAAAGTTTTGAAAAAAATTATAAAATAATGGAATTATTTATTATTCATTCATAAAATTAATACAGAAATAGAAAAATGTAGCTAGTAAGCGGGTTTGCTCCGAATTTCGGAACTTTGGAAAAACCCACTATTTATTTTTTATAATATTGCGAAATTTCCTGGTATCATGCGACAATTCACGGCAGTTTAATTGGCATGCAGTTAGTATTTTGTTTGTTCTAATCGTTTACCATAAGTTTGAGCGATTTACGCTTAAATTAGCTTTAGCAAAAAAGCAGGCTGAGAAAGTATATTAGTAATGTATAGTAACCAGTGGTGTTCGCTTAAAATCTGGAGCAACTCGGAGCTTTGGAGAAAGCTTTGGAGCTCCTGAGATCCGTATTATGTTTGTACTGATTTCATGAATATTTTAAAAGTAATGCCACAGATTATTTTCCCAAGTTATTTGTAAACTATGTTTATTTCATGACTTATTACATATAATACTAATAGGATTAAAATGCAAATAGAGCAATTTAAAATATGTTTCAAGCTAAAATAAATAAATTTACATTCTTATTTAAGAGGCGAAGCGTTAGCTTCAAAGCTATGTCCGTCTTAACTGGCCGGAGCAGAGGACCGGAGCACGATATTAAGAGTAGGAATATCATTAATAGCAGCAGACTTATGAATTATGAATTATGAATTATTTATTGTATCTATTGTAAAAAAACTGAGAATTCAGATAATTTTGAATCTGTTTCATCGTTTAACTGTTTTTTTAAATTTTTTTATGTTTAAAATATCGTAAATATAATTAGATAACTTTGTACCATTTGTTCCTTGTATTTTTTTAACTTTTAAACTCTGGCGCAAAGTTCGGCAAAAATACACGAATTAGTTTTAGTAAAATTTTGTTTTATTATTTTTCCATCATAATTACCCAAGATTAAATGCTTAAGACTAGTGACGTTCCTACCCTCTAATATTATTATCTCCGTATAAAAATAGGGTTGCCGATTATAAAACTGCAAAAAGCGTTTTTTTGCCGATTAATTGCCGATCAGTGGTGCCGCATGCTCTGCGCTAAACTTCGGTAAGGATACAAGTATCAGTTTTATTAAAACTTTTCACTTGTTTTACGATCTTTATTTTATTTTCTGTTATAATTAAACAAAATTAACTGTTTTGAACGGATAACAAACCGACTAATTTGTTAAATACGCGCGATAAACAGAAGAATGCGTGAAATAAGGGGTTCCTTAAATATTTAAGGGGCCCCTTAGATAAGCGGCCCGTTAAATTGTTTTGAGCAACCACAGATAAGGACCCCCTTATCTAAGGGGCCCCTTAGAGGTTTGAGGGCCCAGTTAAACTAAGGACCCCGTTAAAATAAGGACGCCGTTGAACAACCGGCCCCAGATATAATGTTTTTTTTGAATTGCAAAAATTTGGCTGTAAACTTTTACCTAAAACTATTGCAATTGATATAACTGGCAATGCCAAATTTACCGGTATTTATTTTGGATCCCTAAAATTTGATGGTTGCAGTTATAAGAATGCATAAAATCAAAGGTGGATAATACGATGATTCGGGACAAAGGTGTGACACTCGTGTTTAACAAACGCGGCCATGCGAAAGACAACCAGCGGACGGACGGGTGTCATCGTGACGGACGGGTGTCATCGTGACGGACGGGTGTCATCGTGACGGACGGGTGTCATCGTGACGGACGGGTGTCATCGTGACGGACGGGTGTCATCGTGACGGATGGGTGTCATCGTGACGGACGGGTGTCATCGTGACGGACGGGTGTCATCGTGACGGACGGGTGTCACGATTAATAGTTTGAAAACCATGTTTCTAAAGATATTTATTTAATCTTCTTGGCTGGCTTCCAAACATTTAGCTCAGCATTTTCAAGAAAATAATATAGATGTAATGCATAAATAAAAAGAATATGCTTTACAGTGAGAGCATAAGTCACTTAGTTTAAAAAAAATGTAGTTTGACATAATCATTTGCTTTTTTTGAAACATCTTTTAAGGTTTTAATGGGTTTTTTCTACACTTATTTAGGTGTTATCTTGAGTACCGAGCGAAGGGGAATAAATGTTTACTGGATGTATTTAATGAGCCTTCTTCCTTTTCTTAAAAAAAATATTAATAAAGTGGCAAATAAAAAAAACCCGAAATCAAAACAAAATGACAAAAGATTATGGAATAAATCGTTAAAAGCCTTGAATATATTTTATATTTTACAAATTAAAGTATTGTAAAGAACACAACAAATGCATATTTTGTAATTTTTTAAAATAAAAAATAAAATAAAACTGAACACAAACT
The DNA here is from genome assembly GCA_030248175.1 of Microlaimidae sp. YZB2_3. Classification (NCBI taxonomy): domain Eukaryota; kingdom Metazoa; phylum Nematoda; class Chromadorea; order Desmodorida; family Microlaimidae; species Microlaimidae sp. YZB2_3. The sequence continues at coordinate 9,797 of JASAMX010028947.1, forward strand.
AATACATTTTTTATAAAAAATACCGCAGATTTGTCGGCATTTTAATCCAAATAAAGTTCAGTTTACATTATTTTTAAAAATTCCCCAAAACACCAAAGAAAAATAAAAATATTGCCTGAAAACATCGGTGGTTGCAAACAGCCGTTTATATTACGCTTTTAGATGATTACGGTAGCGCAGTGGATGGTCTTTGGATACGCATTTGAGGGTCCTAAGTTCTAACCCCTCAGTAGTCGTGTTTTTCTAGGCATATTTCTAACATAAACATTAATGTTTAATTTCATTTCTTTATCTTTTTACATGAAAAAAAAATCTCGAATGAAAATAACGAATACTTATTTTAAAGAAACTACAATTGTGCACATTTGCATGTCATATCCTTTTCCTTCTTTCACGTATCATTTTTAAGCTAAACTGAAATTTTTTTTGTTCCTGGTTATTTTTTAAACAAATAGTCCTTTTAAGTAATTGTGGGCATATTTTTTAATTTATTTTATGACAAAATAATACAAATGTATCTTCTTAGTTTGTTTTCGCGGTTTTTTTATATTAAAAAAGGTTAAATTTGCCCTTATTTAAATTGGTTAAATTTGTATGAATCTGATTTTATACTGCATAATAATATACTTGTGTTATTTATTCTGGTTTTCACGCAGAATCTGTTTTTTTTTTCGCTTATTCGAGTTCTAAAAAAAGGTACGGTATTAAATTGTAAAAGTTTTTGAAAGTCAACCAGCAAGACAAAATATGTTTGGAAACAGGGTTTTCAGAGCATTTATCGTGACACCCGTCCGTCACGATGACACCCGTCCGTCACAATGACAGCCGTCCGTCACGATGACACCCGTCCGTCACGATGACACTCGTCCGTCACGATGACACCCGTCCGTCACGATGACACCCGTCCGTCACGATGACACCCGTCCGTCACGATGACACCCGTCCGTCCGCTGGTTGTCATTCGCATGGCCGCGTTTGCTAAACACGAGTGTCACACCTTTGTCCCGGATTATCGTATTATCCACCTTTGATAAAATATAATATAGGTCTGTTTTTTTGACGGCGGGATTCTTTTTTTAGGTAAGCCCATAGCAATTACCCCAGTTTAAAATGTATGAAAACGTCAAGAAGATTCGGTTTTTAAAAAATGAATTTAATTATTAGAATTTTTACAGGAATAATATGAAAATCCATTGACTAATTTTTAATTAAGCGTAAAAAGAAACTACAAAAAACTCTTACTTTGTATGTAGATTTAGTTAATGAGTTATATAGAACTAGATTTTAATAACCGTATGTATCGATTGATGGTCACGCCAAATTAAAAAAATCACTTTTATGACATGCATAACATTGCCGGATTAGACGCAATTTTGTTTTATTTGAAAGATTTTCAATTGAACTTTTAAAATTATTTTGTTTTGACCAAAATATTAAGAAAATCTAAAAAAAAAGTAAAAATTGTATTTAATCATGGGTGGTGCAGGAGCCCCACGGGGCGATTTAGCCCCGCGGCGCCGCGCCAACTATAATTAGAGAACGTGCGTAAATTTTGAAATTCATGTTCATCTCTTTCTTCTTCTTCTTCTTCTTCTTCTCATTATTATTATTATTATTATTCTAACAATAATAATAATAATCATTCTTAAAACCGATATTCCTTTACCGATGGATCAAAAATAAACATGAGCTCATTGGAAAGGAGAAAGACTGACGCAACTTTCTTAGAAGCCACTTTTTTCATTTAGGTCTTTGCTATTTAATTGTTGATCAAAATAATAAATTCAAAAATAACAAAATAAAAGCTCCTGACCGCACAATAACAGCATTTTGACAACAAAAACAATTCTACAGAAGAGACAGCGGGCAGCCCCTTATAAAAACTGCACAATACTAGCAGAATGATGTGCCTGTTTCCAATTGGTCGCGGAAACGGCACCAGTTCCCAGCGCCAGCCAACTCCACCAAGCGGAAAACGTGGAACACAACAAAACATTTTAAATATTTTCTTTGCTGGGAAGGAAATTAATCAAAAAATAAGTTTTTTTTAAATTAATAATTTGAATCAGCAGTGGCGCAGGAGCGCCACGGGGCGATTTAGCCCTGCAGTGCTGTGTCACTAATTAATTGCCATTGTTTATTGTTTCCAAATGGTTGCGAAATCTAATACAGAGACTAATTTTTCCACATTACG
>JASAMX010028949.1:0-31019 GCA_030248175.1 Microlaimidae sp. YZB2_3
CTGGTGAACGTTGGCGTGCGATGTGGCTAAAGGGTGCATGTACTTGGAAATCAAACATCACGTTCATCGAGACATCGCCGCCAGAAACTGTTTGATATCTAGCAAAAATATTAAGGAGAAAGTGGTGAAAATAGGTGAGATAGATTTTAAACATACATAAACTGTTTAAAACAGTTAAAAGAAATGTACCAAATTAATTCCAAGTGTTTTAACCTCATTTTTATGACGGATGTTTTGGACAATTATTTATCTCTTCCTTTCCATTATTCAGCACTTAATCGCTGAGTTTGTTTGTTAAAAGTAAAACTGCAACTTAATTCTTTCCTTCGCCTTCAGACACATCAGTAATGAGGCGAACATGAGAGATTATTGTTGAAGTGTACAGAAAGTTTAAAAAATGTGCAAAAAAGAAAACAAAACTTGTTTTATTTTATAGCTAATTGATTGTTCAATTTTTAAAAAAAAACCTAGATTTATTGAGAAAAGATAAAACTTAACAATAACACAATGGTAAAAAATTCACTAAATTACGCGTCTGTGGATAACATTCATAGTTTATGCAATAACACTTCTCGTCGGTATTGAGAAGAAGTTCAATCATAATCATCAGTGAATATTATTTTGATATACTAAAATTTTAGCGGATTTTGGGCTGACCAGAGATGCCTAGTGAGGGTGAGTAATACATAGTAGAGGGCCAGGGACTTCTTCCAGTAAGATGGATGGCTCCGGAATCAATGATTGACGGTGTTTTCAGAACTAAAACTGACGTTTGGTGCGATACGATGCTTATTTTGAATAAGTTTATTCTATTTTTTTGCTAGTTTAACTGTCGGAGGCCTGTTTCATGCCGAAATTTTTAAAATTTTGTATTACAAATATCCGTCTTACATTTTGTAAATTACGTGATGAAGGTTTTTTAACTTGTAATGCAGTGATTTCCGCTCAGCAAAGAAAGTGCCCTGCGCTGATTGGTCACTTTCCATAGTCGATAAACAATTTATTATTTAAGAGCCGCATTCTCTATGGATTCAAAATCGCCATTCCAAGCTGTCAGATCGATAGTCTTAGATTTCGTTCAAATTAATATATGTGATATTTCAGGTGTTGTGAATGACAATGAGAACATTTTTAGCTGAATTTGATCAACCCGTGTGTCTGTGGTACCCCCTTGAAGTTGGTGCCTTCGACTTTTTTAAGAATTTTTTTTGGAAAAAAATTGATTTTTTTGAATGACAATAAAAACCTACGGTAATTTGTTTTGTGGTTGAATTTAGTTCTTGACTATGTAAAATAGTTTGAATTTTTCAAAAATCAACATTATTTTGCTAAATTTTTAATTTCTAAACATGAAATTTTACAATTTTTCAAAAAAATAAAAATTTTTGAATTTTTTTTGGTTTTGAAAATCAACCAAGTTACCACTTCAAAATATTCAGACCGCGCTGCCCCTTTGTTATTATTTAACCCCTATGTAGACCTTTTAACTGTAAAAAATAAAGAAAAAAAAGTACCCTTTTTTGAGAACCAATCATTTAAGTGCCTAAAATTTTAGAAGCAAAAATAAACCATTGCGGAATTGCGATAATTTAGTCATGAATTTCAAGCCAAATATTCTGTTAATAATGCTAAAATTAATTATTTATAAGTAAAAATAAATAAACTTTTCAAAAATGAACTTTATTTTTAAAAATTTTTAATTTTTACCACTAAAATTTTACAATTTTCCAAAAAAACGTAAATTCTTAAAATCTTTATTTTTCTAAACTCAAGCAGTATACCAATTTAGAAACATGAAACCAAACTCATATTTTCACATTATTTACCTGTCATACAGTCCATTTAATCATAATAAAATTATCAAAATAAAATTACCCTTTTTTGTATATCAACCATTTGAATGTCTAAAATTTTAGGAACTAATATATAAAATTCTGCAATTGTGATAATTTAGTTATACATTTCAAACCAAATATTCTGTTATTAATGCTAAAATTAACTATTTATAAGTAAAAATATATAAACTTTCCAAAAATAAACTTTATTTTCGAAAATTTTTAATTTTTACAACCAAAATTTTACAATTTTCCAAAAAACGTAAATTTAAAAAATCTTTATTTTTTCTAAACTCAACCAGTTTAACGATTTAGAAACATGAAACTAAACTCATATTTTCACATTATTTACCTGTCATACAGTCCATTTTAATCATAATAAAATTATCAAAATAAAATTACCTTTTTTTGTATATCCAGCCGCCACGACCATTTGAGATGTCTAAAATTTTAGGAACTAATATATAAAATTCTGGCAATTGTGATAATTTAGTTATACATTTCAAACCAAATATTCGGTTATTAATGCCTAAAATTAACTAATTATATGTAAAAATATATAGACTTTCCAGAAATAAATTTGATTTTAAAAATTTTTAATTTTACAACAAATTTTAAATTTTTCAAAAAACTATTTAAATCTTTATTTGTTGCCTCACTAAAGTTTACCAATTTAAAACATGAAACCAAACTCATATTTTCACATTATTTACCTGTCATACAGTCCATATAATCATAATAAAATTATTAAAATCAAATTACCCTTTTCCTTGTATAACATCCCCTTTTCTACCCCACCAATACCCCCCCCCCCCACCTTTGATGTTTTTTTTTAACCATTATACCCCCTTTGATTTTTATTTTTTATTTTATTTGAAGACCCCCCTTTTAAAAAAGATTTTTTTTTTTGATTTTTATGTTGACGAGATGTTTTGCACCTTCTTCTTATTAAACTTCTATTTTGACTTACTCTTTACAATTTATTATAAAACTATTTAGTTATTTTTTTTTATTTTTTTTTTTTTGATTAAATTGTAAAATTTTGGTTAAAATTTAAAAATTTTTTTGAAATTTAATTTTCTTTTTTGGTAAATTTATTTTTATTTATTTTATAAAATGTTTTTTTTTTAATATAGATTTTAGTTAATAATATAAAAAGAATTATAAATTGAGAATTTTATATATTTTCCTAAAATTTTACGACATTCCAAATGGTTACCCCCACCTAAATCGCCCGGCCTCCGCCATATACAAAAAAAGGTAATTTTATTTTAATAATTTTATTATGATTAAATGGACTGTATGACAGGTAAATAATGTAAAAATATGAGTTTAGTTTAGTGTTTCTAAATCGGTAAACTGGTTGAGTTTAGAAAAAATAGAAGATTTTTTTAAATTTACGTTTTTTGAAAAATTGTAAAATTTTTGTTTGTAAAAATTAAAAATTTTTGAAAAATAAAGTTTATTTTTGGAAAGTTTATATATTTTTATCTATATAATTAGTTTTTATTTTTATAATTAATTTTAGCATTAATAACAGAATATTTGGTTTAGAAATGTATAACTAAATTATCACAATTGCAGAATTTTATATATTAGTTCCTAAAATTTTAGACATTCAAATGGTTGATATACAAAAAAGGGTAATTTTATTTTGATAATTTTATTTATGATTAAATGGACTGTATGACCGGTAAATAATGTGAAAATATGAGTTTGGTTTCATGTTTCTAAATTGGTATACTGCTTGAGTTTAAAAAAATAAAGGTTTTAAGAATTTACGTTTTTTTTGGAAAATTGTAAAATTTTAGTGGTAAAAATTAAAATTTTTTTAAAAATAAAGTTCATTTTTGAAAAGTTTATTTATTTTTACTTATAAATAATTAATTTTAGCATTTATTAACAGAATATTTGGCTTGAAATTCATGACTAAATTATCGCAATTCCGCAATGGTTTATTTTTGCTTCTAAAATTTTAGGCACTTAAATGATTGGTTCTCAAAAAAGGGTACTTTTTTTTCTTTATTTTTTTACAGTTAAAAGGTCTACATAGGGGTTAAATAATAACAAAGGGGCGGCGCGGTCTGAATATTTTGAAGTGGTAACTTGATTGATTTTCAAAAACCAAAAAAAATTCAAAAATTTTTATTTTTTTGAAAAATTGTAAAATTTCATGTTTAAAAATTGAAAATTTAGCAAAATAATGTTGATTTTTGAAAAATTCAAACTATTTTACATAATCAAGAACTAAATTCAACTACAAAACAAATTACCGTAGGTTTTTATTGTCATTCAAAAAAATCAATTTTTTTCCAAAAAAAATTCTTAAAAAAGTCGAAGGCACCAACTTCAAGGGGGTACCACAGACACACGGGTTGATCAAATTCAGCTAAAAATGTTCTCATTGTCATTCACAACACCTGGAATATCACATATATTAATTTGAACGAAATCTAAGACTATCGATCTGACAGCTTGTAATGGCGATTTTGAATCCATAGAGAATGCGGCTCTTAAGTTTAATTCAATAAAAATCTATTTTTGCTGTTTTGTATGAATAAAATCATAGAATGTCTACATTCACCAGAAGCTTGTTCAGAAAAAATTCTTATTTTACAAGTCTACGCCTACTTTTAGTAAAATGCATTCTAAAGATATAATAAATTGTTTATCGACTATGGAAAGTGACCAATCAGCGCAGGGCACTTTCTTTACTGAGCGGAAATCACTGCATTACAAGTTAAAAAACCTTCATCACGTAATTTACAAAATGTAGACGGATATTTGTAATACAAAATTTTAAAAATTTCGGCATGAAACAGGCCTCCGACAGTTAAACTAGCAAAAAATAGAATAAACTTATAGAAAATAAGCATCAAATCGCACCAAACGTCAGTTTTAGTTGTGAAAACACCGTCAATCATTGATTCCGGAGCCATCCATCTTACTGGAAGAAGTCCCTGGCCCTCTACTCTGTAGTACTCACCCTCATAGACATCTCTGGTCAGCCCAAAATCCGCTAAAATTTTAGTATATCAAAATAATATTCACTGATGATTATGATTGAACTTCTTCTCAATACCGACGAGAAGTGTTATTGCATAAACTATGAATGTTATCCACAGACGCGTAATTTAGTGAATTTTTTACCATTGTGTTATTGTTAAGTTTTATCTTTTCTGAATAAATCTAGGTTTTTTTAAAATTGAACAATCAATTAGCTATAAAATAAAACAAGTTTTGTTTTCTTTTTGCACATTTTTTAAACTTTATTTACACTTCAACAATAATCTCTCATGTTCGCCTCATTACTGATGTGTCTGAAGGCGAAGGAAAAGAATTAAGTTGAGTTTACTTTAGAAACAAACTCAGCGATTAGTGCTGAATAATGGGGAAGAAGAGATAAATAATTGTCCAAAACATCCGTCATAAAAATGAGGTTAAAACACTTGGAATTAATTTGGTACATTTCTTTTAACTGTTTTAAACAGTTTATGTATGTTTAAAATCTATCTCACCTATTTTCACCACTTTCTCCTTAATATTTTTGCTAGATATCAAACAGTTTCTGGCGGCGATGTCTCGATGAACGTGACGTTTGATTTCCAAGTACATGCACCCTTTAGCCACATCGCACGCCAACGTCACCAGATCCAAAAGAGTCACCTGAGATGGCATCATCTGAAATGTATAAAATTAGGTTTTTGAAAAAAAATCACATTATCCCTTTAAAGACGAGGTGCCTCATTTAGGAAGCACCTTTTTATTCTGCCTACCTCCGATCATAGGTGTTGCTTTTAGAATAAATAAAGTTAAAAGCCTGAGTTTTTTGCTGCAAAAAAAACCTTATATACGCTTTATATTTTGTTGTGTTCATTGAAAAACTAGTCAAAACTAAATTACATAAAAGCCGTATAAAATAAAAAATCTAATTAAATCAAAATTTGGTTTAAAGAGTCGGCACTTTGAATAAATCAAATTTGTTTCAAATAGAAGGATTTTAGATAAATTTCACAAAAATGAAGCTTAGAAAGCGCAAAAGCTTAAGTTTTATTTTTCATTCAATTTCGACTAGTAATAAAGGAATGCCGTATTTTTCCAAGGAACTTTTTAGAACATGAAGTTTACTACAATGCAGTTAATTTTTTGTGTGCTAAGTTTTATAATCAGCGGTTTGGTTTTAATTTCTGTGTTGTGTTTTATGATTTTAGTTTCAAACCAAAACAAACAAAGATTGGCAGTTTTAAAAATATTATCACAAACAATTATCAATCCGTAGCTAAATTTTCTGCAAAAACACCTAAGTTTATTCATTACTGGTCGGAGTTAAACGAAATTTTACGTTAGGTTTTTACCTACCTGGGATTTTTTAAAAATATAATTAGCATCTGCTGTTTTTTTATAACTAATTGCAATTTGGTGTCTTAATTTTTTTTAATTAAGAAACCTGGCTTAAAAAAGGTGATATTAAATAAAAACAAAAACTAAAGTTATTCAGACTCAGTGCAAGGTTATAACCGCTCTCCGTCAAGGAAAAATGCAAAACAAACGTGCAAACCTACATAAATTATTTTTTTTTAAAAAAAACAAACAAAAGATTGTCAGTTACAATATAACTAATTATTTCAGAGTTTTGTCACCTGTTTTAATGCCTGGGATAGTTTCTAAAAAACAAGTGGCTCTTTGACTAGCCTTTTATTTTATTGTGATGGGCTTAAGTTCTAGGTGTTAATCACATATAAATAGTTTTTCCGTCGGCTATAAACCATTCATGTTATTCCCATTAGTTTAATCTTGTTTCCACAAATAAGAGTTAGTTTTAACGTAAGGATAAAATTGTTGCTGGTTTATAAAATCAAAAAAATACTTCTGTAGGTCTTGCGGATCGTAAGTATGAAAGCAAGTCACCGCCTTCCATTAATTCCAATATTAACCAATGAGGTTCGTCTTCTATGCAGACACCCAATAGTTGCACAATGTTTTCATGAACGAAGCCGCTAAAAAATATATCGATGGAATGGTATGCTTGGTTATTCATTTTCGATCTGGTTTTTTGAATTACTGCTTTCACTCGCTATTTTAAAAACTAGTAAAAGCAACTTAGCCTGCCCAACAAGCAAAATACGTTATACAAAAGACAACAGTTGTGTATGTTACCATACCTCATCATTATTGCTTCTTTAAGGAATTTTATTCTTTCTTCATCTCTCGCTCCTTGTCTAAGGGTCTAAAATATATTTTAAACATTATACAGAAGTAAACAGTTTACTTAAAATATCGTGTTGTTTCATTAAAAATAAAAAAATAAATAAATATAGAAGGTTCACGGTAAAAAAAGGTTATTTCTTCTATAAAACTTTTTTCTCCAAAAGTTATACACAACAATATTCAAAAATTTTTGTTGCGGGACTTCTTCTAAAATAAATGTCATAACTGCAAAAAACTATCTATTTTGAGCACAAAAATTTTGACCAATCATATATAAATTAAAATTTAGCTTGTTTCAGAATTTTAACGAATCCAGAGTAAAAAAAAACAATCGGCTGAAAACAACAAAATGTATATTATATAATAATAGTAAATAAATAAGGAATGATGATGACTTTTTTTAGAAAAAAAAATATTTAGTTTTAATTTGCGTAAGTCTGTAAACCTAAACATATAGTTGCGAAAAATATATGACCTTATATCATCAGAACATTTTATACAAACATATGAATATTACGAATTTTTCTTCATTTTAAAACCTAAGTGCGTCTGCACATATGGATTTATTTGGAATGATTTTAATCTGTTTGATATGTGCAGCGTTGTCAATAATATAATATATAATTCGATAAAACTTACAAAGTGTCGTAATAAGCAACTCGTAGCTAAACGGTTTATGTTTTTAATAACATGCAACTATAGAAAGACCCAACACGGTAATTAATATTTATTAGATTATAAAAGTTTATTGCACGCGATACATTTTACTTAAATTATTGTGTAATTTTTGATTATTCATTCACGCTGTTTCATAAGACTTGCAAACGATGATATTTTTTAGTTAATATGCTACGTTATTTTATAAAACATTTTTTTGAAATTTTTGTGGTCTTGTTTTTTAACACTCCGTTCTAGAAATGGACTATAATTTGGAAAAAGCACATTATTTTGCAAACACAACAACAAAAATACCGCACCTGTTTTTAAACTGAAAATAGAGATTTTAAAAAAAATGAGCGGTTTATTAATTTTAATTTTACAAAAAAAATTACAGATAGAAAATGGATACTGCAAGAAACTTTTGTATTTGTTAGAATAGAATAACGGTTTTGATTTTTTAGTATAAAATCGTAAAATTAAAAAAAAATTAATTAAAACTTAACTAGACTAACTAAAACCAAAGTAACCTAACGAAACAAAAAAAAATAATTATACTTTTATGGCGACTCTGCATGACTTCGGCCCTATTTTCGGCAAGTTGCAAGCCAAACCTTCAAAAACCTCTCCGAAAGCTCCTTTTCCCAGCATACTGGAGATAGTAATACAACTTCTTTGCACATGAGGTAGTGCTAAATTAAAAAATTTTGCTAATCCAACAATATCACAAAACACTGAAAACTCCGTTTTACAACTAATCAGTTCGATTAATCAGTTATTATTAGAGAATCAAGGTATTTTATCGAACAGATTTTTAGAATTAATTTGGACTTTAGCTAAAATATAATTACTTCTCGATATAGAAAAAAAAACAATAAAAATTATAATTTCAGATTTTTACAGTTGTTGACGCTTATCTTAAAAATCATTTGGGCATTACAATTTTTCCTTACACAACATAAAAAAACGCTAAAGTGGCATAATGCATATAGCATCATAGCATTATATGTTTAATGTATATAATGCGAATTTTTTGATGCTAATTAATTTTTTGATATTTAAATTTCCACACTTAAATACATGATGCTGATCGATTTTTTCCCTAATTAGATTAAATTTTTAAAGAAAATAATTAGAAATATAGATTTTTCAAAAATTATCAAAATTAACAATTTTTAGCCAAAAAACGACAATATTAAGAAGATGTTTTCTTAAATAGACAAATTTAGTTATCAAAAAATTAACAACAAATAGTGAATTATAAGTTAATAGTTTTGATGTTGCTTAGATATAAAAACAAATATTTTTCGGGACTTAAAATTATAAAAGTAATGCCATAGTTTTTAGAAAACCATTTTTTTTATTTATTAAAAACCAATAAAAATAATCCCAAAAATGCAGATAGAATAAATTATAACATATTTCAAGCTTAAAATAACTTGCTTTACCCTGATTCCTACCTGCTTCTTTTCTAAATATACCTGTCTCTCACTTGCCTATTATACCTGCCAGATTTAGCTGTCTACCTGTCTCCTGACATGTGTATGATTAAACACAGGAGGAAGTGTCACCTGCCTCATAACTGCATTTAAAGCAGTTTTAGCTGCCTTTGTCATGCTTCCAACCTGCCTACAAAATATTTTTTTTCTGTATTTCACTTGAATCCTATCTGCCAAAAACATCCAGCCCTTATTACCGCGATAAAACATTAATAAAAATTGACTTTTGCTTCAGTGGCGAGACATCCTTATTAAAAAAATTTTTCCAACCGCATTTTTCTAAAAGTAAAAAAAAAAACTAAAATTGCTCGTTTGATTTCCATAACGTAGATTTATATATATTTTTCACTAACCGTTAATCTGAGCAGGAGGAATTTGTTTTACAGCGTCAATAGCGGATAAAGCTTCTCCTGCAATCTGTGCGGTCACGGCGCTGGGATTGAAATTTCCACTAGTGGACTCTTTTTTAATTCTTTTGAACCGCTTCCGTACTAAAATATATAAAATAGAAACTTAAACAATAAGACCGGTCCAGACCGGAGTGACAAGTAAAAAAATTACATGCATTGTGGGTCTGCATGCAATAATTTTTAACGTTAATTGTGACGTATTGTATACGTAGAACGTTTTTTTTAATTCTTTTCGGCCGATTCCATACTAAAATATTTAAATTAAAAAATTCAAACAATATGGTCCACACTGGAGTGACAAGTAATAAGTAAAAAAATTACATGCATTCTGGGTTTAAATGAAATTTTTTTAACGATAATTGTTAAGTATTAGAAATGTGGAATAATGTATTTTCATTCATTCATTCAAGTAACAAGCATTTCGAGGGCGTTTACACCGTTACGATGTCGCTACATTATTACCTTTTTAGGTGTAAATAAATGAATTGAAACCATATTTCATTTGATCAAGCACATATTAACTTCCGCAGTAGTTTTGATTTTATTCAAAAAAGTAGGTGAATTGTGATATGCCCCGGAGCTCTCCGGAGCAGAGCTCTGCTTTTGGAAGCTCCGGAGCAACCCCGCAGTTCCGGAGCTCCGTCCTGTTTTTGTACTAATTTCGTGAATAATAAAGGAGTGATGTCATGTATTATTTTGTCAAATTTTTTTTTCAAATTAATAATTTTTCAAAACTTATTTAATACGCTAGAAATAGTCTTAAAAATGGAGATAGAGCTACTTTAAATGTATTCCAAAGTTAAATAAGCTTAAAATCGCTCATTTAAAGGGCGGACCTCCCTCTGCTTCAAATGACCGGAGCTCCGGAGCATGATATTGGAGAGTACGAACATCAGCAAGTAAAATTTTAAATTCATTTTTTTATTTTCAACTTAAAATTCAATTCATTTTTAACTGTGTTGTTTGATTCGGGAAAATTATTATTTTTAAGGCTTTTCAGGGCTTTTAATTTAAAACAAATTTAAAGTTTTTTATCTTTAAAAAGATTTTTGTTTAATAAACAGAAAAAGAAAAAAAAAATTAAAAGTTAAAATTTTTTTTTCATAATAGTATATTTTTTAAACCATGTATTATTCATACCATATTTGGTTTAAATAAAACATTTGCACAATAGGACAAATTTTACAAATTTTCTATTTAGTGAACGAACATCTGCACAAATCAAATGCTTATTTCCAAATATGTACAACATAGACTATTCCACCATTTTCTGTCTAAGCATACACCGGGGCGAAAATCGCCCATTATTCTTGCTTTATTCTTGGAGAATTTTTATGGCTATAATTTATACGATATTTTTAATTACAACATAGTTTAAAAAAACTTACAGAAAATAACGCAGAAACAAAGTAGCATAAGAATCAGCACAACAGCAATAACGCCAATTACAGCGTAAAGAACTGGATTACCATCATTTTCAAATTTAGGAATATCTGCAATAAAACAATAATAATAACCTTACTTTTATCATAAAATATGAAAAGTGAAAATACCTACAGCGTAATGGTAATATTTAAAAAATATTGCTTTCTTTTTTGGCAGACTAATAGTTTTGTTTAGTATTTTTGATTATTAACCCGTTCCCGTGATGGTCTTTTTCTCCATTACAACTGTGAAACCTTTGTACGACAAAGGTGAAAACTTCGTCTCACGGTGGTGGTATTTTGTATGACAAATGTCGTACGTAAACTTTACCAGGGTAAACTCTACGCATGACCTAAGTTGCACTTCCGTCCTACATAATTTTTTGTGCGCGAAGAGTGCCCAGTGAGCGAGCAAATTGAAATGGTTAGAGCTGTACGGTAGCAGTATGCAAATTTTTACAACATAAAATATCCTATGTAATACACTGTATCTGTGAAAAAATTTTGCATATTGCTACAGTACAGTTTGCAGTTTACAGTTTAACCATTTCAATTTGCTCGCTCACTGGACACTCTTCGCGCAAAAAAACTTATGTACGACGGAAGTACGACCTAGGTCATACGAAGATTTCACGGTTGTAACCGAGGAAAAGGCAATCACGGGAAGCGGTTAAAAATCCATGACAACTGCTCTAGTATGATTAAAAGAAGCAATTTTCCCTCAGGTGTATGTTAAGAAAGAAAAGATGTACTAGTCCGAGGTGTACGTTTATAGATTGTAATAAACCTTGCATGTGCAAATTCTGACAAAATAAACAAAGTGTTGGCCAAATGACAATTAGTTTTTTAGTCGGTAAACCAATTACACAATCCAGTTGTTGTTTTCCATAGTAAAAGGATATAGCAATTAAAAAAGTCATTCTCATACAATTTTTTGACCATCGCAAAATCACCACATTTTAAACTAAAAGGTTGTAATTATATGTGTTAATGACAGCTATAAATTTAAAATAAATCTTAGATTGTCAAGGATTTTCTGTGAGTATGATTTGTTTTAATTGTCATTCCTTCCGACTATAAAAGAGTACGACTGGATTATGTTATACGTTCACTAAATATAAAAATTATTATCATTATGGTCAATATTTCTAATGTTGTGAGAAACTGCACATGCCAGATGCTAATTTATTACAATCCAATACCTCCAGCTCGGGCTAGTCCACATGTTTTCTGTGTAAACCTACGCCCGGACGGAAATCGTCCTTTTACCTACTCTATTCTTTGAGCATTTTTCACGGTTATTCTACCAGTTTTTTTAAAGTTCAATCATGAAAATTAAACTTTTAGGTACGAAATTATATAACTTCCTAACAGCTTCTAATTTAATTTAATCGGTTAATAAAACAATTGCTCAAATTTTATAATTTTCACATATTTGTTAATTTAGTTACTGTTTGCTCTGTTTTTGCTTTTACTTTCATCAGATGATCTCCAACGGCCTGGGCCGATCAAATTTATCGCCCTGACTTGAAATTCGTACTGACTAACATCGTCTTCCGGAAGGATGTATTCGGATTTGAGCAGATGCCATGTGACTTCCTTACTTTCGGCATCTTCGCTGGAATTTATTCGACTATTAATCGGAATATACCATTCGCTGTCATTATTTTTCCTGTAAAATACACGAAATATATTACAAAGACTCTACCGCAATTAACAATATCATGGTTACCATATGATCATAACGGTGTAGGACTAAAATTGAAATTATTGCTGCGCACGCACTGACCACTTGCGGCACGTTTTCATCTGGGCTCAAGGCTCAGTGAGTGAGCAAACTAAAATGGTTAAAGTTGCTCTACTTGAAATATACGGTAGCACTTATTCAAATTCAAATGCAAATGCGAAAAAAAACTAAGCGACGATACTTCCCCTCAGCAACATTTTTAAGTAAATTATATAATAAACAAAAAATAAAAATTTTCAAAGCAGAAACTTTTTATACTTTTTTTGCACTTTGTTTGGCCAATTATTGAGTGGCTTTTTTTTATTTTTTTGCGTTTAGAATTTTGTACTTCTTATTTTATAACAACTATTTTGCGCCAAAAGGTTAAAGGTGTGGTGCGGAGTCAAACTTTTTGTCTTCGATTTTGATAATTTTTTGGAAAAATTTTACCCCTGCCCCCAATAGTCTACAAAAATTTTTTCAACAAAATATCTCCAGTGGTCCAGGAGTTATGACCCCACAAAAATAACGTTTTTTGACAATTCTGTACGTGAAAAATTGCTCAATTAATATAACGATTTAAGTTACAAATTATATACTCAATGAAAGTGGCTACTTTCTAATTTAATTTGGTACTTTGATCGTTAAAATTGGTGCAGCATTTGTCGAGATATTGCGTTTCTCGCACAAAAAACCTCGATTTTTTCTCTAAAACACGAAGTGAAGGAAAAAAAGGTTGGGAAAACGTCACAAAATCACTTCCGTCGTTTGGTGTTTTTAACAAAAGAGTTGCTGGTTTTTTGTACGGGAGACGCAATATTTTGACAAATATTGCACCAATCTTAACGACAAAGGTATCAAATTAAAGTAGAAAATAGCTGCTTTCTTTAATTGCATAATTTTTAACGTAAATCGTTATACCAGTTGAGCCATTTGTCAGGTACGGAATTTTTGAAAAACGCCATTTTTTAGGGGTCATAACTTCTGAACCACGGGAGATTTTTTGTTGAAAAAAATTTTGTGGGCTATTGGGGGCAGGGGTAATGTTTTCCCAAAAATTATCAAAATCGAAGACAAAAAGTTTGACTCCGCACGGCACCTTTAAGCGAACACAAAATAACTGTTTGTAATTTGAAATGGTGTAAAATTTCTATTCGCAATAAAAAAACTTTCAAAATCAGAGAAAAACCTACAAAATAGGTTGCAGAAAAACTAACTAAACTTAAAGCGTAAAATACAAAAAATATTGTTCTTTCAGATCATATAAATTTTCATGCTGCATACATCATTGAAATTTGAAAAAAATCGCCAAGCCATGAAGATTTTAGATTTTGGACCGAAATTAAGTAATTTTCTAAAACCGACTTGATAAGTTTTTGAATAAAGCCATTTTTATACTATTATGACAATGGTATATTGAGATAAAATTGTGATTGTATGGTTTTTGAAGTTCTCACGAGAAAAAACAATTTTTAAGGTAAGTCAAAATTTTTCCCTTACTAAAATGGTGCTCTATTTTTGCCTACTCCTAACTTTTGTGCAGAATGCTTCGATATCTATGTAGTGGGGAGGGTCGCTGGTTTTAGTCCAGCTGCAAGTTTCAAAAAATCAATGTTGTCGAAGAAAAATTTACAGTAATATTTGGATAATAAATTTTAGTTAAAAATAAGTCATAAGGGCAAAAAAAAAAACAGAAGTTATCAACATTTTCTTTTCGGTAATTTTGATTTCGCTTACTCTTGACAACTTTTAACAGATAGAATTAGATTTGTGATTAAAGCAGTCATTAATCACAAATATGTGCGTTAATACCAAAATTTAAATTTATCTCTAAAATTTTTGCATATGAGTACATTTTGAGAAAAATCCAACTTCTTATAATCAATCACCTGTATCTTATATCGTAGTGCGTTATGGTTTCCCCGCCGTTGTACGCTGGTTGAGTCCATCTGATATAATAGCCTCGCTCGTTTCCGCCCAATATTTTTATCGGCCCCGGTTTGCCCGGGATTTCGCCTAGATGAATTCAAAACAGTTATATTTTAAGATTTTTTATAAAAAAATAATCTTTTAAACGACACTTTCTTCACCCACCCTGGCTTGACGTCAATGAAGGACTTAAACGTAAGAAATAATTTTAATGCGGTGTGTTTTAATTTGCATAAGCATGGTTGACACTTATCTGATTGGTCGTTCCGTATGAAGTTAAGTTCAGGAATAGTACGTCCAGTAGTTTCTGCGAAGTTTTCAAACAAAAAAATTAAGGTGATTCAACGGTTGCGAACGTACTTATGCAAACCGTATGCAATTTTTTTACGTGAAATTCATCTATATGATTTATTTCGATGGAGCCTTGGGAACTTGAAGCTGGAACTTGGAAACAAAAATAGGGAACTTGAAGCCGTAAGTGGGGAACTTGGAGCCGTAAGTAGGGAACTTGGAGCCGAAAATAAAAATCGCTAAAACGTTTACCTAAGCCTAAGCGAAACCTAAATCTAACCCCAAACCAATTTTTTCTTAAAGGCTCCGAGTCCCGATTCTCGTGGCTCCAAGTTCCCAAAAATTTCTCATGGCTCCAAGTTTCCTGCTTGTGGCCCTAAAGACCCCGTACCATTTATTTGGCCCACTCAGCCCAAATCGGTTTTATTTTGGCATTTTTGGGAAAAAGTTCTCACTGTAAAATCTGGTTAGTACTTTAACCAAAATATTTAACAAGGGAGCAAAAAAATACAAAACACCAGATATTTTACCAGCTTCGTTTTTGTTTTGCTTTTGAACTTTCGCCTTTTAAGATTTTGTCTTTGGACTTTTTGTTTTTAGAAAGCGTTTTAATAGTGTTTGATAGCTAGCAGTTTTGAAGATTTTGTACAATTTTGGACATACATTGTGACTGCATTTTAACAAATTTCCATACATTTTCTAAAAGTATACTTCCAAACATTCAAGAAAGCCGCAGAAGACGCCTTTAACTAGTCGAAAAACAGTAAAATCTGGTTAGTACTTTAACTAAAATATTTAACAAGGGAGCAAAAAAATACAAAACACCAGATATTTTACCAGCTTCGTTTTTGTTTTGCTTTTGAACTTTCGCCTTTTAAGATTTTGTCTTTGGACTTTTTGTTTTTAGAAAGCGTTTTGATAGTGTTTGATAGCTAGCAGTTTTGAAGATTTTGTACAATTTTGGACATACATTGTGACTGCATTTTAACAAATTTCCATACATTTTCTAAAAGTATACTTCCAAACATTCAAGAAAGCCGCAGAAGACGCCTTTAACTAGTCGAAAAACAGTATTTTAATTTTGTTTTTAGGCGACATTGCACCTTCGTTTATAGAGGTCATAAGTGTCATAAATTGATTATAATAATCCTTTAAAAATAAAAAAAGTTACGAAGACTTAGGTTAAATTTTCGTACAGTTTAAATAATTTTTCTAAGATTTTGTGCTCTAAATAATATAAAACGTGACAATTTACTGGTATTGTTACAGTTAGTATAGTCAATAATGTTGGGATTTGTATGTATAACCATAAAGCAGCATGTGTAAAATAAATGGCTCGGTTATAATAAATATAAAATATAGTGGTTTGCTTGGTCTTAAAATACAATATAGTTTTATAAACCGAACGCGGAATAAAAAAAGAACAAGCTTTTAAAAAAAACTGTGTAAAATAATAATAATAACAAAAATTATTATTATTATTATTATTATTATTATTATTATTATTATTATTATTATTATTATTATTATTATTATTATTATTATTATTATTATTATTATTATTATTATTATTATTATTATTATTATTATTATTATTATTATTATTATTATATTATTATTATTATTATTATTATTATTATTATTATTATTATTATTATTATTATTATTATTATTATTATTATTATTATTATTATTATTATTATTATTATTATTATTATTATTATTATTATTATTATTATTATTATTATTATTATTATTATTATTATTATTATTATTATTATTATTATTATTATTATTATTATTATTATTATTATTATTATTATTATTATTATTATTATTATTATTATTATTATTATTATTATTATTATTATTATTATTATTATTATTATTATTATTATTATTATTATTATTATTATTATTATTATTATTATTATTATTATTATTATTATTATTATTATTATTATTATTATTATTATTATTATTATTATTATTATTATTATTATTATTATTATTATTATTATTATTATTAAAATAATAAAAAATATACTCATCTTAACTAATAGCAAAAACAAAAGGTTTTAGAGCAAAAAAAACGGAAATTTTTTGTAAAAACCCAGAAAAAATATTTACACCTTTAGGCTAAAAAATAAATTAAAAATAATTAATAAAAAAATAAAAATAGACAGAAGGCCTAAATAATTAGAAAGAGTATAATAATAATAATAATAAGAAGAAGAAGAAGAAGAAGAAGGTTCTGAATTTCAAAATTTACCCACGTTCTCTAATTATGGTTGGCGCGGCGCCACGGGGCTAAATCGCCCCGTGGCGCTCCCGCGCCACCCATGATTTAATATTTAAACAAAAAAGAAAACAATGCACAATTTTTATAAAACATGATAATTTTAATAGTGCAGCCGTTGATTACAAGATAATTTTTATTTTTCATTGTTACATATTTAAACCAAAATTTATGTTTATGTGAATTACGCTTTGGTTTTTATTTTAATCGTAAGCGGAGACATAATTAGCTCACATAATTATTGAAATAAGGAAGATTCTAAGTATATTTTTAAATTAGCAATTTATTTTTAGCTTGCTACATAATAATTTTTGCACTGGAGTCGACACAAAAATAATAATAAAACCAAACATATATGGTAAAAGAAAAATGACACACAAGAACAAACTGCTTGAAAAAAAGTCCTATTCAAATGGGATCAGCAGGTACTATTTAAATGTTACCTTTTTTAAGAAATTTCTTCTAAGTGTTTCATTTTTCCTTCATTACATATTTTGATAAAACGTTTACATCACGGAAACTAAGTAAATTTAAAAATTATGAAACAAATCAATCTTTTTTAAAAAAAGGATAGTTTTCAGTTATCAAAACCTCGCTTTAAATATCAAAAATTTAAAGTATTATATTTTTTATATAAACAAACCTATTATTTGTTTTTAGACTTTTAAAAATAGCTTAAACTGATTATGTTTATTTATATTTATGTTTTTCAATACAGATAGGTCTAATATCAAAGTCTTAGCAAATACTGTGAATTTTACTGGTAATAGAATTTTCAACTTTTCCAATAATGCTGTTTGTAAAAATTTTATAATTTTTTAAATCTAAAAATGATTTTTTAAAAAAAACACTTTTCTGACTAAAAAGAAACTTTTTTATAACTTAATAACAAAACATATAAAATAAGATAATATAGACGGTAGTTTGTTCAGAAACGGATATAAAAAAAACAGAAATGAAGTAAAGATAAAATCCGGTTTACTCATACATTTTTTAAAGCTTAATATCAATTCGAAACGCAAAGCAAATTAGTATTTGAAACGCTTAAATATAAGACACAAAACGCCGTGGTAGGGTGTGAAAAGAATTAGTCTTTTTAGAATATTTGACATTCAAAGGCGGAAAATTAATGGAGCAGCTGGGCAAAAGTTAACATTCAGATTTAGATTTTTTTATTTTATTTTAAACAATAATTTATTTTGTCACTCAGATCATTTTAAATGTTTTTTTGTATACACTTCCTTTTTATTAAAGATATCAGGTCTGGTGGTGCCAACCAGACTACGTTTAGTTTTTACCATTCACTGCACACTTAAATTAGTTATATAACATTTCATTTATCATCCTTGTTGTAAACAAAAAATTCAGATCTATTGAATAGACAGTTTAGCTAATTTTTTGTAAGAAACGCCAAAAAGGGTGAAAAACCAATATAGCTCCTTTTCTTATTTACATAAATCTTAAATTAATGTAGAGGTTTTTGTTGCAAATTAAAATTGTTTGCAAGCTCAGGATTATTTCAAAAAATTATTAAAATTTCATTTTTCTAAATTAAAAAGTTACTCTCGCCTAAGCATCTAGATTTAAGGGAGAAAAAGTCACAATTGAAGAAAAAGCACATTTAACCAAACGAAAATTTTAATATGGATTAAAAATTACAAGCAATGAAAGTAATATTGTGGAATTGTTTATAATCAAAATACATACTTCCACAAAATTAATTTTATTATACCTACACATACATCAAACTCTTTTTCGCAAAAAAATCTACTAAAACTCAATATCAAAAAAATCTTCTTTTTTAAACTAAATCCTATTAGAAAAAAAATCTTAGACTAAAAAACTTTCTGGACTTCTGGGTTTATACGAAAACGTAATATATTAGGTAAATAAAGCCGTCCAGAACAGATAATCTGCTTAGCACGTTTAAAAGCAAAAATCTAATCGAATAATATAGTCACGCAAAACATATTCCTGCTTAAATATGCCTGAAAAATCACAAGAAGGCAATATTGACTAAATTAAGTTTATAATAAACAAATTCATATTGCACATTGTTGTAGTATGTTATTTTTCTTTAGCTTACTTAATTTAAACAGCAACGAAAAAGTTTAGTTCTGTGTAAGTTTTTTGATCACTTAAAGTATAAATTCCATTTTAGAAATAATTTGCATAAGAATGGACGACACTCAGATGATTGGTTATTTCGTATGATCTTTAGTATAGTAATAGTACGTTTAGCTGTTTTTGAGTTTTGACAGCTGCAAACGCATCTGTCAACCAACCCGTATGCAATTTTTTTTTACGTGGGATTCATGCATTGGCAAAATAATTTTGATTTTACTTCAAGAAATATTTCAAACAGATGAATTATAAATAAATGCAGTTTATAAACGAGCGGTTGATAATAAAAAAACTTAAAAATAAACAAAAATTCATAATACATAAAGAAGTGAAAAAAACGTATTTACAAAAACATTTTTATGGATAAATAACCGTAATTAAAATGATTAAAAATTAAGGAAATATTTTAAAACATTTGTGTATATTTTACAAAACAGAAATTGAAGAGCTTATTGTAGAGATGAAAAAGTGCATATCAGCAAGTATTTAACAAATTAAAAAAACTAGACAAATATCAAAAAAACTGCATTAATATCTATCAAAGTACCAAACATATATAACACTATATTTTACATTAAAGAAAAATATACAAGTCCTTGCTAGAACTTAAAACAATTTGATGCCATTTTTTGAGCACTGCCGTGCAATAAAAATGGCAGATGCCGTGTAAATATGAGTTTCGCATTATTTTATAAATACCTATTGTTATTTTTGGACATTGTGAATTCTCACGGCTTTTGCTAGTTTTTGTGCATAACAATTAATGGGTAATGGTAGTGCTCGAAAAATGGTACCAAGCAGTTTTAGTTCTGGTAGGAAATTGCATGTTTTTTTCCTTAATATACCTGTTATATATTTTCGGTTAAACAACATGAAACTCACAATTTTAGTAATTCATAAAATGCAGATACTAAGTTAATACCAATCAAAATCAACAGTGTTTATAAAATTAATTTACCAGAAATAATCAGTAAAATTTTTATATGGTACAAAATAAATTTTTGAATTGTAATTTTTAGCGATTAAATTTGTAATGTTTTATATTTAAAAAAATTATCATTACTTTCAGATTTACACTTGGCAAAAATTAGTTTTTGATTTACAGTCAAATCGTTATGTTCTTTTTTTAACTTGTTGTATTCACTTTTATATAATTAAACTTGATTTCATTGAGAACCAAGTTTTTTAGTAGTAGAAATTTACACACTTCTTAAAAAAGACAGCGTTATTGTGTGTCGTAAACTAAGTCAATATCTTCAAAACGCGTGTAAAATTTAAAATCAAACAATTTAACTTTTATATTCTATCTTGTCTTAATAAACTTAAAAAATACTATAAGACTTTTACAGAAAAACATATAGCAATTTATATGGGATTTTACAGATTAAAATGGTATAAAAGCTATGTTTAACAAGATTGGTAATTTCAAACTGAGCATTATTTTAACAACTTGCGTTGTTAAACATTTAGAAACATTTTCTATTTTACATGACCGAGTTCGAAACGCTATAACAAAAAAAACTATGAATAAAAGGTTAGGAGATATTCTTCAAAGGTCCTGAAAAGTAAAGGCTCGGTTTTATTATTCAAACGATCTTTTTTCAGTGTTCGGCCTTGGGTTTAAAGTAATACTGCATTGTTAAATTGGATTGAATGAACAGGTTAGTATGGGTTGAACTAAAATTTGTTATACCGCGGGGATGGATAGAAAAATTGAAAAAACAAACAAAAACATTCTGTCCAAAATAGCAAAGTATTTAAAAACCATGAATGGCGTGGGAGTGCAATAGTGCGATGACGATCATATTATCGCCATTTTTCTTTTGAAAAAAAAAACATAGAATTATTTAAAAACATTTTTTTACTATTATCTTGGGAACCATTTTTATAAATTTACATCCTTAGCATCAATTTACTAATGAAAATAATGATATAAAAAAAACAACATATTCAATAGGAAAATATCCGGTTTTCAAATTTGTGACTGTTTCTTTAAAAAGCAATATTGTACGGCTTACTTATTTGCGCTGTCTTTCAATATAACCAGTTAAAAAATCAAAATTTTCCAGTTGTCAAACACAAAGTTTTTCATTGCCATTCTATCCTATTAGTCTAGATTTCTTCTGTCTAAACATATGCTCGGGTAATTTTATAGAGCATTTTTAGAGACTAGTGTATAATTAAATTTCAGTGTATAATGCATTTTTTTATTTCAATATCATACGAAATTAATATTGAACCAGGAATATTAGTTTTTAAAAGATAATAAAAATAATACTTAAGAACTTGAATTTTAAATTTTAACGGCATCAAGGGGTTAAGTGGCTCGAACGATCCTACGTTTCCAATGGTACGGGGTCTTTAGAATCACAAGCAGGGAACTTGGAGCCATGGAAAATTTTTGGGAAATTGGAGCTACGAGCAATGAAAACTTGGAACCTTTAAGAAAAAATTGGTTTGGGTTAGATTTAGCCTTCGCTTAGGCTTAGGTAAAAGTTTTCACAATTTTTATTTTCGGCTTCAAGTTCCCAACTTACGGCTCCAAGTTTCCTATTTTTGGCTCCAAGTTCCAGCTCCGATTTACCAAGGCTCCATCGACCCTAAATCCTTCCTATAATGTGAAACTATAGGCAAATAAAATCTAGCTGACTGCGAAAATTGACGTATTGAATCGACTATTTAACAACAAAGCCATTCAAAATTTTTAACGAAATCCGTTTAATAATCAAGATAAAAACCCGTATTTTATTAATTATTTATCAATTTACTTAATTTGAAACCAAAATTCAAATTTTTAAAGGGCTAAAGATGGAAAATTCTAGTATACTTTGTAAAAAGGTGGAATTAAAAAAAATTCTGCGTTCTTATTTGTTTTTTTTTAAAAACGTCATTACCACACAATTTTAATTGGTCCCCTCATGTCTGCATTCTAATTTTCAGCGTCAGCCAGATATAATTCAACCATAGGTTTTGATAAAGAATATACATAGTTTATTCTTTTTATGTTGTTTTGTGATATTTGCTCTTGTAAAAATAAGTAATAAACCCAAACGCCATTGAGTTGCGTTAAATCAAAAAGCGAAATTTTTTGCCAAAACCCCTTTAAAACTTTATTCTGAAATAACTTGGCATCTTTTAAAAGACCTTAAATTTCTTATAATACTTAGAAACTACAAATTTAAATTAATTATGAGTAATAATTTTTAAAGCAACCATAAATAAGAAAATTTTTAAAAAATTGCCAAGTAGTCCATTTATAATTAATTAAAACATAACTGAAAATTAAAAATTTATATTAACATTGAAAATTTGGTAATGCTTGTTTATTTTTTTAAATTTATATTATAATTTTTAATTTCGCTTATTTTTTCAGAACTAACCAAAATTTATTCTTGTTTTTTGAATTTTTGTTTTTTTTTATTTTTTGAATTGTTTTCAATAAAAAAAAAAGTAAAATGAACATTATTACAACAGCAAATGGCAAAGAAACATATCTTTAAAAAAACAACAAAAAAAAATAAAAGATCATTATATCAAATTAATACTCTTATACTCGCCAGAAGTTGTGAGTCATTACTTCCGGAAAGGAGGTTAATTGTCACACCAGTGCTGATCAGTGTTAAACTCCGCGCCCACCGCCGTCGGGATGCGGTGTTTAACACAATGCAGTACTGACTCAAAATACCTTCTGCTGATTTGCAGCGGAAAGAATCCCAAAATGTTAATTCTGCAAAATATCTTGGTATTGATAACAAATTTTTTTTCAATTTACATATAATAAACTCAAACACAAAAAAAGACGTTTTTCATTTTATTTACCCAAAATGATCCGGAGCTTCCGCGCAAACAGAAAATGCAAGACCTACTCTCTGTTTTTTTTAGCGATACTGGAAAAAAGTTAACAAAAAATTTTTTGTTTGCGATCTTATAACTTTTGAACGCGGCGCGATCAATATGCAAATATCTCGCGTTAAGGTTCTTGTACTTTTGGCTACCTCCTGAAAGAAAAATTTTTTCAAAAATTTTGGAGGATTAGCCCCAAAATTGCCGAAATTTACGGTAGATTTTTTTCGGCAACAATTTCTAATTTTTTACCATATGGGGCTTTACGTCTGAAAATTTTTTTTGCAGATTGCCCATACTTTTTTGAGCTCAAAAATATATAATTTGTTAGGGGTAACCTACCTGGGTCGGGTACCCCGAGAGGTTAAAGAGGGTCAATTTCACGATTTTTGCTAAAAATCTTTGTATGGGGGACACCAAATGCATATTTTGGCATCATGCTCAAAAACTGTTAGAGCCACAAGACCGGGTCTGAGACCGGGGGGGTTTATGCGGAAATTTAAGTCCGACATTTTGGTAATAGTATCAAAAAAATATTGATGCCCTAAGGCACTGCAATGGCTGACCCCTAAAAAAATCTTTTCCGACATTTTGGTAATAGTATCAAAAAAATATTGATGCCCTAAGGCACTGCAATGGCTGACCCCTAAAAAAATCTTTTGACACAGCCCCTCTACATAGGCGAGTAATATATCATTTTAAAGCTCTCGGCGTGCTAATTTCAAAAATATAAAAAATTTGCTCTAAATGGTCGGGTAACCAAAATACAGACCCCTTTGTACCCCCAAAATTAGTAAGAGGTGATTTTTTTTGTTTTTATTATTTATAAGCCGTGTTTATATTCGTTTGAAAGCTCTATGCGTGCTGATTTCAAAAATTTTAATTTTAGACTAAAATTTTTTATGGTTACCCGGTTACATACCCCCAAATACTCCCAATTTTGAAAAATGGTAATTTTGTCATTTTTTTCATTTTAAGGGACATGTTTAGACTCATATGAGAGCTCTCGACGCACTGATTTCAAAAATATATGTTTTTTTATTTTTCTACAGTGGTTACCCATTTTTGCACCCATCAATGTATCCCCTAAAATTCTTAAGAGGTGATTTTATTATAATACCCTCATGTTTATACTCATATCAAAGCTCTCGACATGCTGATGTCAAAAAAATTATTTTCAACCCGATTTACCCAATGGTTACTATTTTAACAACCAAAATGTACCCCCAAAATTTTTAGGGGGTCTTTTTTATATATTTATTATAAGACCCTCATGTTTATACTCATATCAAAGTTCTCGACACGCTGATGTCAAAAAAATTATTTTCAACTCGATTTACCCAATGATTACTATTTTTACAACCAAAATGTACCCCAAAAAATTTTTAGGGGGTCTTTTTTATATATTTATTATAATACCCTCATGTTTATACTCATATCAAAGCTTTAGACACGCTTATCCCAAAAATATAAATTTCAACTCGATTCACCCAATGGTTACCATTTTTACAACCCATAATGTACACCCAAAAAATTTTAGGGGGTCTTTTTTATATATTTATTGTAATACCGTCTTGTTTGTACTTATATAAAAACTTTAGACACGCTAATCCCAAAAATTAATATTTCAACTCGATTCACCCAATGGTTACCATTTTTACAACCCATAATGTACCCCCAAAAATTTTTAGGGGGTCTTTTTTATATATTTATTATAATACCCTCATGTTTATACTCATATCAAAGCTTTAGACACGCTGATCATAAAAATATACATTTCAACTCGATTCATCCAATGGTTACCATTTTTACAACCCATAATATACCCCCTAATTTTTTTGACATCAGCGTGTCGAGACCTTTGATATGAGTATAAACATGAAGGTATTATAATAAAATCACCTCTTAAGAATTTTAGGGGGTACATTGATGGGTGCAAAAATGGGTAACCACTGAAGAAAAGTAAAAAAACTATATATTTTTGAAATCAGTGCGTCGAGAGCTTTTATATGAGTATAAACATGTCACTTAAAATGAAAAAAATGACAAAATTACCATTTTTCAAAATTGGGAGTATTTGGGGGTATGTAACCGGGTAACCATTAAAAATTCTAGTCTAAAATTAATATTTTTGAAATCAGCACGCATAGAGCTTTCAAACAAATATAAACACGGCTTATAAATAATAAAAACAAAAAAATCACCTCTTTCTAATTTTGGGGGTACAAAGGGGTCTGTATTTTGGTTACCCGACTATTTAGAGCAATTTTTTTTATATTTTTTAAATCAGCAAGCCGAGAACTTTAAAATGATATATTACTCGCCTATGTAGAGGGGCTGTGTCAAAAGTTTTTTTAGGGGTCAGCCATTGCAGTGCCTTAGGGCATCGAGAATTTTTTTAGCCTATCAC
Source organism: Microlaimidae sp. YZB2_3 (assembly GCA_030248175.1). Lineage (NCBI taxonomy): Eukaryota > Metazoa > Nematoda > Chromadorea > Desmodorida > Microlaimidae > Microlaimidae sp. YZB2_3. The sequence goes on from JASAMX010028949.1 coordinate 25,656, forward strand.
CAAAATGTCGGACTAAGATTTCCGCATAAATCCCCACCGGTCTCAGGCCTGTGGCCCTAACAGTTTTTGAGCATGATGCCGAAATATGCATAATGCGTCCCCCGTACAAAGATTTTTAGCAAAAATCGTGAAATTGACCCTCTTTAACCTCTCGGGGTACCCGACCCAGGTAGGTTACCTCTAACAAATTATATATTTTTGAGCTCAGAAAAGTATGGGCAATCTGCGAAAAAATTTTCAGACGTAAAGCCCCCTAAGGTAAAAAGTTATAAATTTGGCCGAAAAAAATCGACCGTAAATTTCGGCAATTTTGGGACTAACCCCCCAAAATTTTTGAAAAAAAAATTTTTTCAGGAGGTAGTAAAAAATACAAGGACCTTAACGCGAGATATTTGCATATTGATCGCGCCGCTTTCAAAAGTTATAAGACCGCAAACAAAAAATATTTTGTCAACTTTTTTCCAGTATCGCTAAAAAAACAGAGAGTAGTTAACACCGGAGTGACAAAAGTTATCTAACGGTATAAACGCACGCGAAAAGCGTGGTCACATGTCACTTGTCACCTCATTGTAAACTAGGCCTAAACGCCTTTTTTTTAATTCACGCAACAAAAACCAATATTTTGTTTTGTATATATTTTTTATTCAATAGTTTTCTTGTTGAATAAAAAAAGTTTACGCATTATAGCAAACTTGCTTTAATTAATGCTAAAACCAATTTATATAAACAAATATTGGCTAAAACAACTAAACACCTTTTAAAAAAGTACTCTATGTTTAAATCACTATGATAATCAACTAATTAAAAACACAATTAATTTCAAACTATGTAGAGTATATAATGTATATAAAACATTAAAAATTGAGATTATAAGAAGTTTAGCGTTAAAAAGGGGGCGTTTGTTATCGCAGCTCAGACGCGGACTGAGTAACGCGTTACGCTGCGCAGTGTATAAGTACAATCCGAAATTTCGTAAGCTGTGAAGTTTAACATTGAGTTGCTCTAACGCTTTTCCGTTTCTGAGTTTCAGACGTCTTTTTTGGTCTCAAAATTTTCAAAGGACTAAGGCTTTTAATGAAAGGCATTTTATTAATTTCTGTAAGATTGTTTTAAGAGACTTTTATCAAAAAGGTTTCAAACCTGACAAAAATAGTAAAAAGTAGTCTTATATTTTAATTAATTAAAACATACTTTTTATAATAGAAGATGTCCACTTGATGTCATTATTTTTTTCAAAGTTACGTGATTACATTTTTCTTCAATTTAAATTTTTTTATATGACGTTTTTCTATCAAAGTTTTGTACAAAGGTTTCTAACAATTTCCGAACAATCTGTTTCAGCAAAAAAAAAGAATTTTCTTTTGTATTGGTGTTTGCTTCCGTTAAAACTTTAAGCTGAATATTTAACATTCAGGACCGACTTATTTTAATCTCAAGGGGAAATTTTAAACAGGTGTTGTTAGAGGTCGAGCGCTGTTTTTTAAGTCTTTAGCTTTTCTTGCGTAAACAGATTAAGACAAAGCACTTGGTGATTTATCTTCTCGTCTTGAATTCGTACCACGAGTTTGTCTCGCTTCGTTAGTACTTGCTTAGAAAGTAAAAATTCTTGTATTTTCTTAATAATTGATGAAATAAAAAAGTAAAAATAAAAGGGAAATAATATAATATTTTTTCTTGTACTATCATAATTTGTAAGCTTATTACTTTTTATGTGGAAATACAAAAAATTTTTACACCTAAGAATTATTCAATATACCGTTTCAAACAATCAAGGGGTTTTTGAAATATTGAAATTCTGCTTTTTAAAATTTACGACGAAATCAAAACAAAACATTTATTTTGCACTTTACTAAAATCCGCATTGCAAAGAAATATTTTATTTCTTGCTACTTTAGAAACAGAATAATGACTAACTCAGCGTGCAGCCAGTCTTAGATCAATATAATTTACATAAAAGGTCTATTAGTACGGTGTTCCACAAAGTACAAATGAAAAAGTGTTTGCTCTTTAGACGCACGACATATAGTTACTTAGTTTTTTCAGGACCAGAAATGGACAGTTATGAATTACTGTGAATAAATGAATGGGCAGTAATGGATATCCATTAGAGTTTTAAAACGCATATAACAATCAACTTTACAGACACACTATGAAATAAAAACCTTCCAAAGCAATTATCGATATAAGAATTACTTAGCCACTGGCGACTGGCACCAATAAACCTGTAAGCGATAAAAGAATTTTTAAGCAGTGAAGCAATAAAAAAAATTATAAAAATACTTTAACGTATATTAAACTATTTTAATGACGCATAAAAGGAATATCTATTTGAATTTATTGTCATTTGTATTATCATTTATTGATTATAACTACTTTAAAATTATGAATATTTTGGTTTTGTTGCTACATATTTTTTAAACGGTAAAAACGTGATCACTCACCTATTAGATGTTTTGGCACTTTGAGATTTCCAGGATGAGTCTAATGGACTGGGTTTCTTTTTATAAGTGGGTAGTTTGGCCTTCCAGTTTTTCAATCGCTCTCCGCTGGTCAGATCGTAGAAGCTTTTGCTTAGCTTATTTGCGAATGTCGCGGGGGGTCCTGGGTCCTGGCTCTTGCCGGTCCGGTCAAGGGATCCGCTGGGACTGGGATCCAGTTGGCCCTTGGGTTTCTTTGGAGACATCTAAAAAAATTTTATTTTTTAGGAAAAAATATAGAGTGACAAAAAACTTTACATATTATTAAGCACCAACGGGAGACTTTTTTAATATTCTGATAGCACTATACACAGATAAACAAAACACCGTACAGGTTTTTCAGCAGATAATCACTTAAAGTTTTCACCATTTATATTTTTGCGCAGACTTAAGTTTTAACTATCGTTTAAGACACACAAATGAAAAAATATCCCCAATGAATCAAGGGCTTTACAAGAAAAAGCCGTGTGAGCAAATGTGAGCAAACTTTTTAAATATGAAAGTAGTCCTAGCAAAATATACAAAATTTTTAAAAAATACCGCACTAGAAACAAAAATGAAATATACTATAATTTGATCCAAAGCGTTTTTCAGTCACTGTAAAAGAATAATTTTACACAACAAAAATTATTAGAATAGTTTATTTGCGTGTTCAACGCTCGGTCATTTTGTTCGAGACTGTCTAACAATATGTTTTCTAGGTTTTCGCGCTCTTCAATGTGAATATTTTCATTATGTTTTTTTACTTAAAGCAAAAGACCACGCATAAAACTAGTAGAGAAAACAATAAAACAATTGATGCTTACTTGTTGTCTTTGTACACCCACTACTTTTTGACTTTATACGCCCAGCTTGGCGATAAAAACTGAAGTATTTGCTTAGTTTTTTTTTTCAAATTTTTATTATTCAAAATTTACTCACTTTGGAATATTTAAAAACAAAATATTAAATGACAAAAAAAATATTTTTATAAACGATTTAGGGTTGATGGAGCCAAAAAAACTTGAAGCTGGAAATTACACCAAAAAAGTAGAACTAGGAGGCGCAAGTTGGGGAATTAGAGCCGAAATTAAACATCGCTAAAATTTATACCTAAGCCTAAATCTATTCTCTGTTTTTTTTAGCGATACTGGAAAAAATTTGACAAAAAATTTTTTGTTTGCGGTCTTATAACTTTTGAACGCGCCGCGATCAATATGAAAATAAGGTCCTTGTTTTTTTGGCTACCTCCTGATAAAAAAAATTTTTTAAAAATTTTGAGGGGTTAGCCCTAAAATTGTCGAAATTTACGGTCAATTTTTTTCGGCCAAATTTTCTGAAATTCTTATGAAAGCTCTTGACACACTGATTTCAAAAATATATAGTTTTTTTTAATTTTCTTCAGTGGTTACCCATTTTGGCACCCATCAATGTACCCCTTAAAATTCTTAAGAGGTGATTTTATTATAATACCGTCATGTTTATACTCATATCAAAGCTCACGACACGCTGATTCAAAAAATATAAATTTTAACTCGATTCACCCAATGGTTACCATTTTTACAACCCATAATGTATCCCCAAAATTTTGAGGGTACATTTGGGTTGTAAAAATGGTAACCATTGGGTGAATCGAGTTTAAATTTATATTTTTGAGATCAGCGTGTCGAAAGCTTTTATATGAGTACAAACAAGATGGTATTACAATAAATTTACAAAAAAGACCCCCTAAAATTTTTGGAGGTACATTATGGGTTGTAAAAATGGTAACTATTAGGTGAATCGAGTTAAAATTTATATTTTTGGGATAAGCGTGTCCAAAGCTTTGATATGAGCACAAACAAGACGGTATTACAATATATATATAAAAAAGACCCCCTAAAAATTTTTGGGGGTACATTTTGGTTGTAAAAATGGTACCCATTGGGTGAATTGAGTTGAAACATATATTTTTGGATTCAGCGTGTCGTGAGCTTTCATATGAGTATGCATATGAGTATGAGTATGCATATGAGTATGAATATGCAGTGCCTTAGGGCATCAAGATTTTTTCGGTACTGTCACCAAAATGTAGGACTTAAATTTCCGCATAAATCCTCCCCGGTCTCAGGCCTGTGGCTCTAACAGTTTTTGAGCATGATGCCAAAATATGCATAATGTGTCACCCATACAAATATTTTTAGCAAAAATCGTGAAATTGACCCCCTTTAACCTCTTGAAGTACCCGACCCAGGTAGGTTACCCCTAACAAATTATATAATTTTGAGCTCAGGAAAGTATGGGCAATCTGCAAAAAAATTTTCAGACGTAAAGCCCCATATGGTAGAAAGCAAGAAATTTGGCCGAAAAAAATCAACCGTAAATTTCGGCAATTTTGGGACTAACCCCCCAAAATTTTTGAAAAAAAAATTTTTTCAGGAAGTAGCCAAAAGTACAAGGACCTGAACGCGAGATATTTACATATTGATCGCAGCGCGTTCAAAAGTTATAGGACCGCAAACAAAAAATTTTTTGTCAAAATTTTCCAGTATCGCTAAAAAAAACAGAGAATAAGTCGAAACAATTTTTTCTTAAAGTTTGCAAGTTCTCAATGTTGGCAGTTTTAAATTCCCAAGGATTTTCGTCGGCTCCAAGTTCTCTGCATACGGCTCTAAAAAGCCCGTACCTTTTAAACGAAAAAACCAGAAAACTACATAAGCTTATGAAGAAAATTTTTGTGATCAAAACATAAATATAAACGGCAGTTTTTTACACGAAAATATAGTGCATTTTTGACACAAAAAGTAAATCTTTAAATTCAAAATTATGGTGGGTTATAAAAAAAATTCTATTACCGAGAATACATGAAAATTAATAATTAAAGAAAAGAAGAATGAGAAATAAAGACCAAATTGTACGGGATATGTGT
>JASAMX010028952.1:0-20221 GCA_030248175.1 Microlaimidae sp. YZB2_3
GAATTTTAACTTTCATCAGTTTAACCGGCAGTTTTTTTAAATGAGATTTATATAAATTTTTATACAAATGGTACACTGGTACGTTTATTAATTTACAGATGTAAATTAATCACAGGTAATTTTTATGAAATAGGCCCCTGGCTTTGAAAAATATACCGTAATTTGAAACATAAACAAAAAGGTCATATGCTTAGATTACAGTAGCGATGTTTCTACTCTCCAATATCATCCTCCGAAGCTCCAGTCATTTAGAGCGGAGGAAGCTTCGGAATTCCGGAGCTTTCTCTGCTCTAAATGGCTGCCGGAGTTCCGTTCTTTAAACAAGCGATATCATTTTGGAAGCTTCAAATCTGTTTAAAATACTTGATAAAAAATAATATTCTTCATTTTTGAACTCTGTTTGGTTGATAAGACAACCCAGTATGGCCGATTTTCATTTTTTTGTCGTCGTCTTAAAATAACTAAATTTTATGCTGTAATATCATCCAAAATTGCGGCTGAATGCGAGATTTTTTTTAGAATTAAAAGCTAGCACAATTTTTAAACACTGTTTAAAAGTAAAACAATGCACTATCGCCTATCGCAATTTTCTTTATTAGGGGCCTTTATTAGGGCGTGTAAGAGCTCTTATTAGGGCGCGACCTAATAAGAGAGCGCTGTTATTAGGGTGCCCCCTTATTAGCGAACTTATCGATTTTCAAAAAAAAGAGATTATTTTGTACGACACTTTTGTTACTTTTCTTAAAATTTCTTTCGTAGTATAATGATGTTTATAATAAAAGATTTCATTTCATTTCAAAATTGCAATTTTGTATGGGGGAATTTTGAACTCCATCTTTAATATCTCGAGAACGGCAATCAAGCGCCCAATTATCATGATTATATTCAGAAGAGGGACCATCAATAACATATATTTTTGTGCAAATTTGCAGTGAACGTTGTGGTGGTGTAATACAGCACTATTACCGTTTTTTATTTTTAGCAGTAAAATAAGGAGTTCAATTGGAAGAAGATTAATGAATTTGTGAATAGTGCATTGATTTTTTTGTATTATAACTTACCATCCTTAATGTTTTTTTTTCAAAATTGTTTCTCGTAAAAAATATTTGGGTAGTTTTTGATGTCTTTTTTACATGCAAAATCCTCTAGAATATACATTAGTAAACGTAATTTTAATCTAAAAAATCAAAACATCCACCAGTTTTTTAACTAATAAGGTGATTGCATAATCACCTTATTAGTTAAAAAAACTGGTGGATACTTTGATTTTTTAGATTAAAATTTGTTTTTAATTCATTTATAATTTTGTTCTTAGTAAAACCCCATGATAATGGAAATGAATTTGAAACAAAAGGTTTGAAATGATCACAGTAGCATTGTGAAAATGGTACTCGTCGTTACTCTGACACAATGAGTCACAATCAGTATCAAATGACTCTGACTAAGTTTGTTTAGATTTTTGTTGTGTTAAGATATAAAAAGTGTCAGAATTACTAGTATTTTACGACACATCTGACTTATTGTGTCAGAGTAATGACGTACTGGTAACACTTACGTGTCCTGGGCAAATCTGCTCCATATATTCATTATGCCCTTAGAAATCCATAAGTCACCCTCACCGTAGCCGCCCGACGTTCCATTGGTGACAGGAATTCCAAAAACGTATTCGATCTCATAGCCATGCATCACACCAGCCCATTTCGGCCACGGATTAGTTCCGGAACGTTGGTCAAAGTAGTACACAAACACCAACACACAAAGGTCCACAGGCAACCCTGACCAAGACATAATTTTAAACTATCAGGGGTGGTGCTGGAGCGCCATGGTTTGATTTCCTTCGTGGTGCCGCGCCAACCAATATTAGAAAACTTTTATTAAAAACTTTTTAAATTTAAAGAAAATTAATTAAGTTTAAGTTTTTTAAATAAAAACCTTCTTCTTTCTATGTAACTGTAACTTTAAATATTAATTTGACCGCTCTAACTTTAAACATAATTTTAAAGTAACTAAATACAACTGCATAAAATGTAAATAAATACATCTACATATAAAGTAAATAAATACAATGAAAATTTTGGTTCTGCGCCTTGGTCAGTTTTCCATAAGTTAAACTTTCTCGGTTTAAAAATTTTTATTAGGCAAAAAGTTATAATTTTTACAGTTCCACTAAATAAATATTTCTATATTTTTAAAACGTTTTTATTACAAATTAAGCAAAAAGTAAACAATTTTAAAATTTACTTTCTTACATTCAAACTTACAACTTTTTCTAAAAGGTGCGGTGCGGAGTAAAACTTTTTGTCTTTGATTTTAATAATTTTTTGTGAAAATCTTACCGCTGCCCCCAATAGCCCACAGAAATTTTTTGAATAAAATATTTCCAGTGGTTCAGGAGTTATGAAACCCCAAAAATGCCATTTTTCGACAATTCTGCACGTGAAAAATTGCTCAATGGGTATTACGATTTACGTTACAAATTATGCATTCAAAGAAAGCGGCTATTTTCTACTCTAACTTGAAACCTTGATCGTTTAGATTTGTGCAGTATTTGTCGAAATCTTGCGTTTTCCGTACAAAAAAACCGCGATTTTTTCTTTAAAAACACCAAACGACGTCAGTGATTTTGTAAAGTTTGTCAACCTTTTCTTTCCTTCACTTCGTGTTTTTAGCGAAAAAATTGAGTGTTTTCTGTACGAGAAACGCAATATCTCGACAAACACTGCACCAATCTTAACGATCAAGGTATCAAATTAGGGTAGAAAGTAGCCGCTTTCTTTAAGTGCACAATTTGTAATGTAAATCGTTAAACCTATTGAGCAATTTGTCACGTACAGAATTGTCGAAAAACACCATTTTACGAAGGTCATTACTCCTGAACCACTGGAAATATTTTGTTGAAAAAATTTCTGTGGGCTATTGGGGACAGGGGTAAGGTTTTCACAAAAAATTATCAAAATCGAAGACAAAAAGTTTGACTTAGCACTGCTTGCACCTTTAAGTATTTTGCCAGCGATATCCACCAGTATACACTAATTTTAACAACCAAATAAAAAAAGTTAAAAAAGCACCTTAAAGAATGAAGACATTAAACTGATGAGTAAGACGTTATAGGAACTGTAAATATGAAACATGGAAAAGTTTAGGTAAAAAATTGCATATGAAGCTGTAAATAGAAATCTGTTTAGTTCAACTTTCAGAAATAAAAGCAGACTTAAAATAATGCAACTTTAAACTGACTCCTTGATTTAACCCACTTACTGATCCAGTTTTATTTTTTTTAGCTCAAACTTTCCTTTTTTCAAATCTCTTAATTGGTTTCGCGGTTGCCTCCGACCTTTGTGTCGTTCTTTTGCACAAATTGGTCCGCTATCCAGAGGATATCGCATGCGAAATAGAGATCCCCAACCAACTGGTTCAACTGATCAGCAATAAACACGCGATTCTTCTGACAAGCTTGACGCTTTGAATCATTCAAGTAGAGGCGTTGCACATATTTTTTTTCTCGATTTTTCAGAACCGCTTTAAAAGTTGAATCTAATATCTTGTTTGTATGGTTTTTAAAGCGATATTTTCTCATTTTTGGAGCAGACGGATTTTTCCAACTAAAATTTGGAGTGTTTGAATAACGCGATTGATGTTGTTAAATAAAAGGCAGTGTTGTCAAACTAAAATTCACCAAACAACAAAGCTGTAAAAAATTAGTACTAAACCGATGTTTTACGCAAAAATTTTTAAACAGCCTGAGATTTTAGTAGCCCGGCCCAGCCCGACCCGTGAGAGTCGTGGCCCTTCCTGGTGCAGCAAAAACTGCGAAAAATGTCTTTTTGTTGCGTCAGTTCAGTTCAGTCCACTGTAAAAATATTGTTGCTATTTTATTTAATTTTTTTTAAAAATTATGCACCAAAAACTGCTTAAAAATTGTCTCCAGCCAATCATAAGAGCATAGTTTTACTTCTATTTTTATAACCCAAATCCCAAACAGTTTATTTGTTACAGATTTAAATTAGTATGATGATGTTAAAAGCTTGTACTATATCTCAATAAGGTTGTTTTTTTATTTCTATTAAAAAAAAGCCTGATTTATATATAAATAATTGGCTACATTATTAAAAAATATGCAAGGGATTTGTAACTTATGAGCAAAAAGTGCGATTGAAGAAATAAAAATAAAAATACATTGCTTATTTTCTAGCTAAGTGGAAAAAATTTTTACATTGTTTAAGTTTATGCATTTAAAATTTGCAACAATTTTATAACCTAAAAAAAGTAAAGGGGGAGGGTCAATTAAAAAAATGTTTGGCTTCGCCAACCAGGGGGAAACGTCCGCTGTTGTCCGCTTTTGTCCGCTGTTGGTAAACCGAAGCTTCCTGTTCCAATATTCGTAACTCTTACATAACCTTATTTCAACAATATTCAAAACTGTCACATAACCTTATTTCAACAATAGTGTCTAAAACTGTAACATTAAGTTATATTTTGATTGTGTTTTATTAATGGTTTCTTTGCTTAGTCTCTTTTCTTTTTTCTAATTTTAAGAGTTTTTTATCTTAGTCCAATCTAATAATCACAATATTTTCTTGCGCCAATATATGTTAAGTTACTAAAGCTAAAGTCTTCCAGGCTGAAATTAAGGGCGTAACCGATCTCCGCCAGGAAGAAATAAACAATAAGCCCGCGAGCGAGAAAATTAAAAAAAAATTTTCAGCGGTTATATAACCAATTATTATTTAGTTGCGTCATGTGTTTCTCCGCACGTGATATTTTCTCAAAGAACGAGTGATTACTTTACCACTCTTCTATTTTCACCCCGACAGAATTTATCTTTAGTTTGTAATTTTAATAGTGTAGTTAATTATTTATGTACATGGGTAAATTTGCTGCTAATTTTAGTTTTAAAAAGGGTTTTTTTGTAAATTCTCGTGCACTATTTTGTAAAACATGTGGAATTATAGCAACTACATGGGCCTAATTATCATTAACAATCAGTCTTGGTCTAGTGCGCTAGTTTTAGTGTATGCTGTGATACACTTTTTATTTCTTAGGTTAAAAAATACAAGTTTTTTAATTTTTTTGTTTACTTGTGGCTATGTTTTGGTATTTTTTATTGTTAAAAAAATTTTTTTTTGTATGCAGCGTTTGTCTCCTTATGCGTATCTCTAGTTGTTTATATTTTACTTCATTTTCCAATTTTCAGCTTTAAATAAAATTTTTTTTATTTTAACTATTTGTCGTTAGGTTTAAAAACCCAAAAAAAGTGGCAGTCCCTAAAAATCATGTTTGTACAAAATAATCGTGCCAACAGTACCCTGCATAGTTCTGGCTTCATAATGTCAGGGCGTCATTGATCCCACTGGCGACGTGACCGGCGTCATTCAAGTGGGATGGTTCGTCCAGTCAATCGGATCTCGGAACTAATTTGGTTCAGGTGCAGAACTAAATTAGTTCTAGTATGGGTGAGTTACATACACTACAGTCCGGACATACTAAAGGCTTTTGGCTTAAGTTAAAAAATAAAAATAACTGTAATTTTGATATTACTCAACAGTTTAACAAATTTGGTAAAACAGTTAAATGTAATAATATAATTGCCTCACTTGTCATTTTATTGATAACAACCATTTAATCACCTCATACTTTAAGAGAAAAATTTTTCCTCCACTTGATCAGGACTGCAATTGTGGTAGTAATAATCTTATTTATTTAATTTCATGTCGTAAATGTAATTTGCAATATGTAGGCGAAACAGCACGTTCACTAAGACAAAGATTTGGAGAACATTTGAGAGATGTTATTAAAAATATTAAAAATTCATTTTTAGTACAACATTTTAATAAATCTGGGCATACAGTTTCCGATATGTCAGTTCGTATCATAGAACAAAGTGATAAATTTGATAAAACTAATTTGCTGAATAGAGAAGATTTTTGTATTAGAGCCTTAGGAACAGCTTTTCCTTTTGGGTTAAATGACAAAATTAAGGGATATGGTATTATTTCCCTGGATAAAAATCTTATGGATTATAACAATCATCCTTATTTTACTATTAAATTGCCTACCTTACGTGTTCGTAAACGAAACTATTTTAACAAAAAATTAATAAAAATGAACATATCGTGACTGAGATTTTTCAAATGTTTAATTCGGACAATATTAATCCTTATATAATTTATACAGAAATTATGCAACTCTCACATAAAAATTTAGAAATAGTGCTGGAAAAAATTAATTCAAGTTTTTTGCCTCATTGGGTTTGTCTTATTTTTAGAGCAGTTGCTGCCTTTAAATTTTGCAATAAAACTAATAATAATATTAATTTTAAACCTTCAGATAATTACTATGTTACTACAATTTTTGTAAATAAAAGCTTAGATCTAATTAAATTTACTAATTTATTATTATTACTGGAGATTTAAAAATAATAAAATCAGAAAGATTACGTAATATTATGAAATTTGGACTTAAATACCGATTGCCTAAGCCAATAGACTGGAATGAAGTTAGATCCGCGGCAGTTAGCGGTGTTTTTAATAATGTAAATTTTTGTCAAAAAAAAAAACTTAATTTTATTGAATGCGAACCTTTTATAACAAGAGCAACTAAAATCATAGATAATCGTAATGCTTATTGGTGTAAAAGGATAGAGTTGTGCTAGTTAACTTACTAGTTAACTTACTAGTTGATAATTTGGAATAATTAACTTACTAGTTTACATTTTTGACCAATTAACTTACTAGGTAACTTACTAGTTTAAAATTTTTAGCAATTAACTTAATAGTTAGCTAGCTAGTCAGCTGAAAAACACTAGTTATTTCAACTAGTTAAAACCTTTTCTATGAATAAATGTTATTCGACTTTGCCGAATTTTTTTGCAGATAGCTAAAAGCTTTTTATCTATTATTAAATAATAAACAATTAACATGTTTTTAGGATTTTGCTATATTTTACAAGGAATTGTATAAATTCAGTGACAAATTATCTTTTTTTAAAGAAGTTATTTTTTCCAGTACAATCTAAAAATATACGCAAAAATTACGATATTCTATTTTTAATTAAACGCGAAACGCATAACATATTTTTCCTTATTAGTATTGGAAAAATGTTACAAACTAAGCATACCCACATTCGAGGTAAATGATTTTGATATTAAAACACTCTTTTTTAAACATGGCCCGTGCTCCTAATACTGCTGACTATGTTTTAATTGTATGTGGATAAATTTGAAAATATGTATGGGGAGATGAGAGGACTAATCAAACCTGTGCGGTTACCACATTTAAAAGAAAAACAAATTAGAACGCAGAGTTTTTTAAGTTCACAAAATATACAAAAATTAGTCAATTTTAGCCCTTAAAAAATACATTTTGATTTTTATGATAAAGTATTTCATCTTTAATATTAAAAAGTTTTTGTTGAAAGTTTTGTTTGTTGAAATTTTTTTTCTGGAAAATTGCATTCCTTTCATCGGTTATCAAAAAAAAACAACAAAAAAAACGGATAAACATAAGACAAAAACTTATTATAAATAGTATAAAAGTATATATTACAAGTTATAATATACTCGTTTAATTAAGTTTTTGGAAAGGAAATAAAAAATTATACTGTTTAATTTGGCTTATGTTGTCCGCCAGTTTTTGAGAAAAACCCTGGAAAAATGAAAAACTAATGTGTTCAATTTTTTTTGACGGTTTAGTTTTATAATTCCATAAATTAACATTTTGTTTTGATAAACCAAATAAAATTTGTTCTCCGTGGCTTTTTTACTAGTTTATTTAACTAGTTGTTAGCATTTGGATGAATTAATATTAAACTAGCAAGGCTAGTGTTAAATTATGGGTTATTTTGTGCATCAGTTGTCAGGAAAATCTTTAAAAAAACATCAATGAACGTATTTTATTAGTTTTTTACAGTTTGGTTTTATAAATTATTATTTTGTTTAGATGAAAATAAAATTTGTTCTCCATGACTTTTTGTACTAGTTCACTAACTAGTTGTCGGAACTAGTAAATTGCACTAGTAAAAATTTCCATGCCATAGAACCTGAAGGTCCTTTGGTTGTAAACACAAAATAAATCAATTTTATTGTTTCGAATGGTTAAAAAACACTAGTGATTTTTAACTTTTTTTTTCAAAAGGTTAATAGCGAATCGGGTATTTAAATAATTAAATAAAGAACAGTAAATTTTAAAATTTTAAAACATAATTGTAAAATAAAATTGTAAAACATTTATAATACTAATAATTAATTTATTTATCGTTTTGCGTTACAATAGAATATATCTCTCAAAAATAAAAAATCCAACTGAATTCACATTTTTTTATTTGCATAATTGATTTTGAAATATTTTTGCAAATTAAAATTTGTTGTTGTTTTTTTTATATTTGAATATTTTGTTCTTAATAAAAATTTGTGTTGAAATAATAAAAAAAGCAATTAAAACTGAAGCTTGGTTGGCGAAATAGAGAACTTACAGCCGAAATGTGAACTAACGATGTTCCTACCCTTCAATATTATATGCTCCGGAGCTATGGTCATATAAAGTGGAGGAAGAAAGGGCGGAAAAAAAAGTAGGGCGGAGCTCCGGGGAACATCACTAAACTCGAATGCCATCAGGAAGCGTCATTACTTAAACACTGATTGTTGTTGGATTAATGCCAGCGGTTTATTTTAAATTTATTTCCAAATTATTGAAATGGTTAAAATAAAAATAATAAGAATACCGTGCGTATTTCTGTTATTGTTTTTTTATTTTCTTTATAATTTTTCTGCGTGCCGTGCGGCTGGCACGACCACTCTGTCGCTTCTACAGTGCCGTTGGGTTTAGTGTGAAATCATTGAAATCTCGCTTCGCCTGCCCCAAAGCCTAAACCTAACACCAATATATGTTTTTAACTTTCCGCTCCATGTTCCTATTTTCGCGACCCAAATTTTTAAAACTGTATAACGGCTCCAAGTTCCCTGCTCAAATCAAATCATCAAATCAGTTTAAATCGTTTTTTTGTTTTTTTTTTAAATTAAATTTTCTGTCTCCAAAGGAGTTGCCAAACCAAATACGAGAATATGGAAAAACAATTTTCATAACATTTTATTAATATCACAAACTTTATATTTTAATCTGCGAACTTTTTCCAACTTTACTCTGTGCAAAATTCACTTCTATCGGGCAAGAAATTGAGTGCACTTTTTTGCATACCAAAATTCATGCTGTTGATTTTAGTTTTTGTTATCAATATGATAATCAAAAATTTTTCAGAAATGACTAACAAAAACCTCTAGAAATTAAAAATTAAATGTTTTTATTAAAGGTCTATTAAACACCGGTATGGCCCGACTCGCTCCCGCCGACTCGCTCCCGGCCGACTCGCTCCCAGCCCAACTCGCTCCCAGCCCAACTCGCTCCCAGCCCAACTCGCTCCCAGCCCAACTCGCTCCCAGCCCGACTCGCTCCCAGCCCAACTCGCTCCCAGCCCGACTCGCTCCCAGCCCAACTCGCTCCCAGCCCGACTCGCTCCCAGCCCAACTCGCTCCCAGCCCGACTCGCTCCCAGCCCAACTCGCTCCCCGCCCGACTCGCTCCCAGCCCCACTCGCTCCCAGCCCGACTCGCTCCCAGCCCGACTCGCTCCCAGCCCAACTCGCTCCCAGCCCGACAAATAAAATTGAATACAATAGATATTCCTATAGTTTTTATGAAAATCGATTGTTTCCTTGGCGTATTGGTATTTTGATATAATTAACAATTTTTTCAATGGATTTTGTTATAAGTAACAATTTTTAATGGATGGAATCTCACATATGAAATAATTTGAATTTTTACATTGGAAAATTGTGCAAAAACTACTATATGCACTATTAATGAACTGAACATATTACGGAACAAATTACCCATGAGCTGCGCAACAATCATGCTTATGCAAATGAAACCTACTGTACGCAAATTATTTCTTACGTAAGATTCATCCATTTCCCTTATTTTTCGTCAAATATGATTAAATAATCATTACTAACGACAAATTATTTTACTTTTTAACTTACTAGCTTATAAATTAAAGAATTTGTCTGCTTCAGACATGGTGTAAAGATAAATTTTATTAAAACACATTTATTCCAACGTTTCAATCATATAAAACAGATCATCATCAGGGATCTAAAAGTATAACAGATGTAACACGATAAAATAATAAGTCAAATCTATTAGTCAAAAGAACGCTTAATTTAACAAATTACTAAAAAATTTTACTATAAAAATAACTGTAAAAATATTACAAGGCATATTTAATAGATTTGACTTATTATTTCATCGTGTTACCTCTGTTATACTTTTTTAGGATCCCTGATGATGAGCCAGGCACGCCCTTCGCCTGCCACCCCCCCCACCCCGAGAGTCAGCAACCGCACGGGTGCCCAAAGCCGGATCTGTTTTATATGATCGAAAAGTTGTAATAAACGTGTTTAATAAAATTTGTCTTTACACCATGTCTGAAAGCAAACAATTTTTTATCGTGTTACATCTATTTTATCGTCACCCTAAAAGCTTTCGTGAATTACTAGCTTATAATTTTAACAAATTAACTTACTAGTTTAAAATTTTGGGACATTAACTTACTAGTTAACTTACTAGTTTAAAATTTTGAATTACTAACTTACTAGTTAACTTACTAATTTATTTTTTTACACATTAACTTACTAGTTAACTTACTAGTTCAAAATTTTGAACCATTAACTTACTACATAACTTACTAAAGGTAAACCCAACGTGGCTGCAACAGCTGTTCATTGGATAAAAAAAATTCCCCCATTAAAATACCACTCAAATCACAAGGATCTGACGCCATTTTATCAAACAAATACTCCATATTAAATCGAATCTTTATTGCTGAAAAAGTGACGTCAGATTCTCGTAATTTTAGTGGTTACTTAATGGGGGGACATTTTTTAATCTAACGAGCAACTGTTGCAGAAACGTTGGGTTTTTCTTTAGTTCAAATTTTTAGACAATTAACTTACTAGTTGTAAAATTGCTTACTAGCACAACTCTAGTTCCAAACGGCCTTAAAATTTTATTAATACTTTAAAACTGTAAATTTACTTTAATTTCGGTCCACAAGTAAGCAAATTCTTATTTTGGAGAACTGCCAACCAGTCCATTTATAATTATTTGGAATGGCTTAAACATTACTGAAATTCACGAAATCTTATTACAAAATAAAACTAAGCGCTGTTTATTTAATTTTTATTTAAAATTATATTAATTATTTTTAATACTGTTTATTTCTTTAAAAAATACTCGCAATCCATTCTTGTTTATTTCATTATTGTTAAAATTGTTGCGAATGAAAAAGTGAAAAAAATAAAATTAACCGTGCTATTCATAAAATTTTTGGACCCTGTGCACTTTGGACTGGGTCCGTTTTGATCATCGAAAAATGGACTGGGTCCAAAAAAAACCGGACCAAGTCCACTTTTCCGATTACAAAAACGGAACTCTCCGATGACAAAAACGGACCCAGTCCACTTTTCTGATGATCAAAACGGACCTTTCCGATGATAAAAACGGGCCCAGTTCACTTTCCAATAATCAAAACGGGCTGCGACAGTTTTTCACGCAGACCGGTCTGCGTAAAAAACAGACCCATTCCAAAATGAAAAGTTGTATGAATAGCACGGTAAGATTATTAAAAAAGCAAATTGCATATTGACTTATCGTTGTAAAAAAAAGCAATAAATAAAACGGTCATTTTTTAAATTAATATTTGTTTACGAATTTTATGTAAAAAACCCACGGCTTGTAAAAATTGTCGCTTCCAGATAGCCTTCGGTTTTAGATTTTTATAAAAAACAGCCACGCTCGCCAGTTTTAAAACAAGACTTGAACTTTAATTACAACGCTATCGCAACTGTTGTAAGTTTTTTTATATATAAAAATTAAAATAAAATTTGTGAAAAGAACCATAAATTAATACCTTTATTTGAATATTTCTTATAATTAAAAGCTTCTCAGTGCTCCTTATTCTTTTAGAAAAAAACTGTATGTCTGCGAAACAAAAAAAAATTTGTAACTAAAATGCGGAATAAAAAGAATTTTAATATGTTGCAATTCAACATTTTGTTTCTGTACTTTTATTGCAAGAATTTAAATATGTTGCAATTCAACATTTTGTTGCTGTACTTTTATTCTTTGTACAAAACATAAGTGCTTAGAAACTTTAAAACATTTTTATTATTAACCATTATTCTTTTAGATCGAATCTCTTTGTTTCATTATGGTGTTCAAATAAATAAGAACAATTAAATCTGAAGTTCTGATATTCATTTTTGACAACAACCTAAATTAATTTTTCAGTTTGTTTATATTAACAATATTTGGTATGTTTTAGCCATAATTCTTTTTATGTTGGACAAATTTCTTGTTTTAAGCAAAATTTTTTTGTAGGTATGCATCAATGGTGGTTCTACTTTCTGTGGATTCAGTATGCCAAACTAATAAGATAACTAAATTTTACTGGACACAATTAGATTCGCAGCTAAATAATAAGAAAAACATTTTTTTGGTTTTTTAATTCTTTTGTTATATTTTGGTTTTACTACTGTACTCTAAACTGAATCCCAAAAATTAGTAAGGGGTGTGTTTTTCATTTTTACTTTTTATAATTTGTGTTTATATTATAATAAAACTAGCCTTGAAAAATCCTCTAAGAATAGAGCAAGAAAAAGGGGCGATTTTTCCCCGGGCGTATGTTTAGACAGAAAATATGTGGACTAGGCTGAGATGGACATTATGTGGACTATAGGAAATTTGCATTTGGTTTGGACAGCTGCTCACTAAATAAAAATTTCTACCATATGATAATGATTTGGGTATACATTGATCTAATCACACAGCACTGTTGCATTTTTTTAGTTTGATGAAATGTCAATTGAAAAAATCACACTCACAGCAATCTTTGACAAGCGGGAAATCGCCACTTTTTCAATTAGAAGGTTATATTTGTATGTGTAAGAAACAATTATAAATTTGAAAAAGTGGCGATTTCGCGCTTGTCAAAGATCGCTGTGAGTATGATTTTTTCAATTGACATTTCATCAAACTAAAAAAAATGCAACAGTGCTGTGTGATTAGATCAATGTATAAACAAATCATTATCATATGGTAGAAATTTTTATTTAGTGAGCAGCTGCCCAAACCAAATGCAAATTTCCTAGTCCACATAATGTCCATCTCAGCCTAGACTGCTACATTTACTGCCATATTGGTTATTTTTACTCTGATTTGTTTTTATCTGAGTGAAAAATTGATAACTAAATTAAAGTGCCGAAATTAAATGCACCTTTTGCCAACTTTCCTACAAAAAATTACTTCAGGCAACAAAAATATGGTGGATGATGTTATGACTGTCCTTTTTTTGCCCATTCATCTAGTTTTTAACGAGCTATCAATCACATCTCAATTTAAATTATGGACCAAGTTATGATAAAATATGTAATCAAAACTTTAAAAAGTGCCGAAATTAAATGCATGGCCCTATTGCACGTTACAGAATGGTTGTTTTTTTGTTGAAATATTAATTTTTTGCATATTAGTAATACTATTCTATATTAATGTTATAGTAATATGGTGTTTGGTCTCTTTTATGTCTCTCCCATCTTTTTGTTTACTTTTTATTAAAAATGTTCTAACAATTTAAAATATAAAAGTGCGCTTTAACCCTTCTTGTATGTTTAGACCGAAAAATGTTGAATAGAGGCATGTAATTGAAGTTTTAAAAAAGATGTTTCTTCAGAATAATTTTCTTGAAGACTTGCATTTCTTAGATTTAGAGTTACATTTTCTCCAATTATACCCCCCCTTTATACTATATTCAAGTTTATTGTAATAAAAAGGAATTTCACTATTGTCAAATAATTTTTTTTATATCGACATCCAATTTTGATATTAGTTTCTTTAACACGTTTTGATTTTTTAATCAAAACAAACTCACCGTATAAAAATGCTTTAACTCCTGCTCTATTTGTAAAGATTTCTTTACAAGTAATAAGAATGGTTATTGAGATTAAGTATAATACTGCTTTAAACTTAAATATGTTTCTAATACTTAAAGCAAAAATATATAATACTATATAATATATTAAGGAAAAATATGACACTCAGTCTTAGAAGCGAAACGATTTGGTGCCATTTTTTGAGCACTGCCATTAACTGTTGTGCGCATAAAATGGCAAAACAACTGTTCTTATTGAGGCATGTGTCGTGAAAATGGGCACTGCTCAAAATGTAGCAGTGTTTTTGCGCATATCCTAGCATGCTAACTCGAACGCACTGCATTTTGAAGTACACTGCACTTTTTTTGCAATCTTGTGCGCATATATGCGCATATACTGCAGATAAAATAGCACAACCGCGGGAAACAAAAAAAAATAAACCCGCTAAAAAACCACTATTGAGTTTGCACACTGTACACAAAACACAAACTTTTAGTATAGACATACAAAAATAAAATCCAATATTGCATTGGATTTTATTTTTGTATGTCTATACTAAAAGTTTGTGTTTTGTGTACAGTGTGCAAACTAAGTAGTGGTTTTTTAGCGGTTTTTTTTTGTTTCCCGCGGTTGTGCTATTTTATGTGCAGTATATGCGCATATATGCGCACAAGATTGCAAAAAAAGTGCAGTGTACTTCAAAATGCAGTGCGTTCGAGTTAGCATGCTAGGATATGCGCAAAAACACTGCTACAATTTTAGCAGTGTCCATTTACACGACACATGCCTCAATAAGAGCAGTTGTTTTGCCATTTTATGCGCACAACAGTTAATGGCAGTGCTCAAAAAATGGCACCAAATTGTTTCGCTTCTGAGACTGAGTGTCATATTTTTCCTTAATATAATATAAACTATTATATATTTTTGCTTAAAGTAAAGTGTATACTACTGTTGTAAAAAGTTACATTTTTTTTAAATCAAATCAAATCAAATCAAATTGTTTATTCTAGTAAACATCAATATATCAATAAAAAAAAAACAATAAAAAATATCACATAATGAATGCGAGCCGATTGCGGCCACAAACAGTGTACAACAGAGACATGGTTTACTAAAAAATAACTCAAAGGCTTAGTTTTTTAAGCACTAATTTGAGTCATTACCAAGACTTTTTTTAAAAGCAAATATTGAAGCGGCTGAAACTTGTTTTTCTGATAAACTGTTCCATTTTGCTACAGTCCTATTACTAAAGAAATACTTTCTTGCATTTATTCTGCTTTTTTGTACTTTAATTTTGTACAAATGACCTCTTGTTATGTTATAATTTATTTCAAAAAAATCAGTAGCGTTTAAACAAGTTTTACCATGTATTATTTTATAGTATTCACAAAGGTCAAATAATTCCCTACGTCTTTCCAGTTTAGGTAATTGCAAAATTTTTAACCTTTCATCATAACTCATAATAGGCAAGTGACATCTTTTAAACAAACGTCTTGTGAAACATCTTTGAACACGTTCTAACAAATTAATATCTTGCTTTAAATATGGGTTCCATACTACTTGCATATTCCGATTGGGCCTGACATATGTTGTGTATGCTCTTAATATGTTTTCAACTGAGTTGGAAATAAAGCTTTTAAAAATTAATGCTATTGTTAGGTGAGCTTTTTTGGAAATTATTTGACAATGTTTTGAAAACTTTAAATTATCTGAAATGTGAACTCCAAGATCTTTGATTAAATTGGTTTTAGAAAGAATTTTATTCTGTATTGTATAATTAAATCCTGTTTCTTTATTTTTTAACCCTATATGAAGCACTTCACATTTCTGATCAGCCAACTGCAGTTGCCATTGTTGCGACCAATTTGAAATTCTATTTAAATCCTCTTGCAAATTTAATGATTTCATTTCTTTATTTTTCTCAGAGAAACAAGTAAAAACCTTAGCATCATCTGCAAAAAGCTTAATTTCTGAATATTTTACACAGTTAACTATATCGTTAATATATATGAGGAACAAGAAAGGACCAAGCACGGATCCATGAAGAAAAGAACTGAGCACTGGATAAGATCTGGATTCAGTGTTATTGATTACTACTTTTAATTCTCTTCCAGCTAAAAACGAGTTTATCCACTTTAAAAATCTTCCTGTCACTCCTAATTTTTCTAATTTAAATATTAGTTTTTCATGTGATACTTTATCAAAGGCCTTCGCGAAATTCAGATAAACAACGTCAATATTTTTTTTACTATTTAAAGCATTTGTCCAGCTGTTTAAAGTTTCTAAGAGTTGGGTTATTGTTGAGTTTTTAGCCTTGAACCCATGTTGACACCTTGACAAAATATTGGCAAAAAAGGTTAAAAGCACATCTCTAACCAACCGTTCCATTAATTTACATACAAAAGAAGTTAAAGAAACTGGTCGATAGTTTTTTTATCGTTTTTGACTCCTTTTATAAAAAGTGGAATTATTAACGCGGTTTTCCAATCACGAGGCAATGATCCAGAATCAAATGACTTTTGAAAAAGCATTGTTAGGGGTTTCACTATTCCATTACCTAAGCGTTTAAGAAATAAAGCAGGAAAACAGTCTGGTGACCTTGACAATTTATTTGGTAGTTTTTTAATAGCTTTTAAAACTTCTTTTTCGTTGAAAAACATATGTTCTAATTTATTATTAGAATTAGGGTTAAATTCAGGAAGTTTTCCATCATCCCTTGTAAAAACAGAACTAAAATACTGTGCGAAAAGCTCTGCCTTGTCTCTATTGCTAATAGCAAAGGTGTTGTTTTCTTTTTTAAGTGGCGGAATGTTTTGCTTAATTTTAATTTTACTGTTTATAAATTTGTATAAATTATTTATGTTTCCCGCATTTAAAACTTTTTTTTCTAAATTTATATTGTATTCCTTAAAAAATAAATAATTTTTTATTACGGGGTCTTTAGAGCCGTAAGTAGGGAACTTGGAGCCGCCGGAGAAAATTTTTATCTTTTTTTAGGCTTTGCTTAGGCTTAGGTATGGGTTTTAGCGATGTTTATTTTTGACTCCAAGTTCCCTCGGCTCCATCGACCCTAAACCCTTTTACTCGATTTTTAACACTTTGGGATTTTTTTCGTCCAAAAACCGCTTCAAATCTGCAGAGGTATATTGCGTCAGTGCTGCAGTGTGTAACATCTGCGGCTCTCGACGATCGTTGACGAAGTTTAACATTGAGCAGCAATGACGTGGAATCCCTTCTGCGAATGGTACAGGGTCTTTAGAGCAACAAACAGGGAACTTAGAGCCATTGAAAATTTTTGGGAACTTGGAGCCACGAGCAATGGGAACTTGGAGCCTTTCAAAAAAATTGGTTTGGGCTTAAATTTAGGTTTCGTTTAGGCTTAGGTACACGTTTTAGCGATTTTTATTTTTGGCTCCAACTTCCCAACTTATAGCTCTAAGTTCCAGCTCTAAGTTTCCTAGGCTCCATCGACCCTAAATCCTGCGGATTTGCAGCGAAATGAATATGAAAGGGTTGAAATTCACTTACTTTTACTTTAACTCTTATTCGGATTTTTTCCTACAAATACTTAAATTAATTTAAGTAAAATTAAAGTAATTTTAACAGGTAGATTTCCTATGGGCTTGTTGTAAAATGAGTTTCAGAAGAAAGTTTTTTTAAGCTGCTTACACGCTAAACACTATTTACTTAGACTGAAAAACTTGTTAAAATGAAAATTTGTGCATAAAAATAGGAAAACACTTTGGAACGGAGCTCTGGAGCTCCAAAAGCCGACGTTTTGCTCCGTTGCAAAATTATTTACTTTTACTCTTACTTTTACTTAAAAAATAGGTCTTACTTTCACTTTACCCAAATAAAATTTTGACCGTTACCTTTATTTTTACTTTACTTAAATTAAAATAACACAAATTACTTTTACTTTTGCTTTACTTAAATTAATTTTTTTAAAATCACTTTTACTTTTACTGATAATAATCAAAAAATCATTACTTTTTACAACAATAGTGTATACTAAATAAAATAATAGTTTAAGGTTTAAAAGAATCGAAATATTACAATAAATTTTTTGTTTGCTTAAATGAAACTTTGTGTATTAAAAAAATAAGTTTTTCTACTTTCTAAATTTACTTTGTATTTTTTTGAACCGAGACAAATATTGTTATAATGCAACTAATAAAAATTACTGTAAGCTAAACAAATAATTGTTACTTTTTAACCAATTACTTATTATTTTTGGTTTTTCATAATTTATTTTTGTTAAAAAATGTACAAATTATTTTTTCGGTTCAAAATTCCAAAAAGAGGATTTAAAATCCATTAAACAGATTTAGAGAGTACTTACACAAGTACTTAAATTCTAAAATGTGACTATTAATTACCTATAACAAATAATTTACAGTAAAAAATTATATTTTTTGAAAAAAACGACCAAAATTACAAATTCTGGTAATTTTTAGCCTTCCCCAGCCCCGGCCGGGGCAAAATTTTCTTCCCCGGCCCCGGCCCCGGCAAATGAAAATTTTTCTACCCCGGCCCCGGCCCCGGCATCAGCAATAATTCTGCCCCGGTCGATCCCTAATCCCAAGGCTTTATTCATGGGGGGCGCGGGAGCGTCACGGGGCGATTTAACCCCTCGGCGCAGCGCCAACAATTATTAGAAAATGTGGGTAAATTTTGAAATTCAGAACTTTCTTCTTCTTCTTTTTCTTCTTCTTCTTCTTTCTATTAGTATTATTCCAACGCTCAATCGTTAAAATTGATATTCCTTCTTTGTTACTGAATGATAAAAAATAAACATGGGCTCATTGGAAAAAAGAAAGAATTACACAACTTTTTTAGGCATCACTTTTTTTCATTTAGGTCCTTGTTATCGATTTATTGATCAAAATAAAAAAAATTAAAAAAATAGCAAAATAAAAACTTCTAACCAAAAAGTCATATAACCAAAAACTTCTTCCTCCATCAAGAAAATAACCTGACTTTTTTAATGTATTTCTATATTTTTTTGAAAAATCCCTTCCGGTCTATTCATAATTTAGTATTACCTAGTAAATTATGTGGTATGTAACCCCACTTGTACAAATAATTGTGTAAATCGTGTTAAAGAAATCTTTTACGTGAATTTTAAGCAGGCCGAAATTAACGGAATCTTAAAATGCGGATTTAGTTAAAAGGATTGCAAAGTGATTTTGAAAAAAGTATTAAAACATGAAAGCTAACAATTTTGAGCCTTAAATAGAAGTTATTTTAAGGTTATATAGTGCTTCGTTCTAAATTTGATGCAGTTTAAACACAAAGCAAAAATCAAATCCAGAAAATTACAAAAAATTCACTTTTTGTATGAAAATGTTGATAATGCAGAATAACTTAAATAAAAAACTTTTGCAAAAACACTTTATTCAACATTCATCCAGTTACTTTTGTGCCAGTTTTTTGTGTTTTAAAAGTAAGCCAATTTTTTAACACCCTAATTAAAAAAAAAAAAAAATAAAAAAAAAAAACACCCCCCCCCCCCCCACCCCCCCCATTGAACGCTCAATCGTTAAAATTGATATTCCTTCTTTGTTACTGAATGATAAAAAATAAACATGGGCTCATTGGAAAAAAGAGAGAATTACACAACTTTTTTAGGCATCACTTTTTTTCATTTAGGCCCTTGTTATCGATTTATTGATCAAAATAAAAAAAAATTAAAAAATAGCAAAATAAAAACTTCTAACCAAAAAGTCATATAACCAAAAACTTCTTCCTCCATCAAGAAAATAACCTGACTTTTTTAATGTAT
Organism: Microlaimidae sp. YZB2_3; assembly: GCA_030248175.1. Lineage (NCBI taxonomy): Eukaryota > Metazoa > Nematoda > Chromadorea > Desmodorida > Microlaimidae > Microlaimidae sp. YZB2_3. Next base: position 19,762 of record JASAMX010028952.1, read on the forward strand.
TTCTATATTTTTTTGAAAAATCCCTTCCGGTCTATTCATAATTTAGTATTACCTAGTAAATTATGTGGTATGTAACCCCACTTGTACAAATAATTGTGTAAATCGTGTTAAAGAAATCTTTTACGTGAATTTTAAGCAGGCCGAAATTAACGGAATCCTAAAATGCGGATTTAGTTAAAAGGATTGCAAAGTGATTTTGAAAAAAATATTAAAACATGAAAGCTAACAATTTTGAGCCTTAAATAGAAGTTATTTTAAGGTTAAGTGCTTCGTTCTAAATTTGATGCAGTTTAAACACAAAGCAAAAATCAAATCCAGAAAATTACAAAAAATTCACTTTTTGTATGAAAATGTTGATAATGCAGAATAACTTAAATAAAAAACTTTTGCAAAAACACTTTATTCAACATTCATCCAGTTACTTTTGTGCCAGTTCTTTTGTGTTTTAAAAAAGTAAGCC
>JASAMX010028953.1:0-57500 GCA_030248175.1 Microlaimidae sp. YZB2_3
CTAAAAAATACAAATAAATTACAACAATCAGTCATCTAAACATAAAGAACAAAGTTTTTTGCCCATACAGTCTTTGATTCAACAAATTTTATAAAAAGTAACAAAAACAAACAAAAAAATACCTTAGCTGTAGGAGGAGGAGGGGGCAATCCACTATAACCAGCTTCCATTTTCATTCCAAATGGGTTTCCGCCGTAATTCTATAATCAGTTTTGTCAATTAAAAAGCCATTAAAAATTAAGATATCCCAGTTGAAGCTAAACTTTGACCTAAGTATATAGGTTTTTGCCTTAATCTTAAAATTAAACAAATAATAAGAACTTAAACACCAACTTCTAAAATATTTGAAATCATTTGGCACAACGTTTCTTGCGACATAAATTTTTAGTATGATTTTGCTGGACTCAACCCAGAGTTCAGTTTAAAGTGGGTGGGTTGGGTGGCTACAGATGCGGCCTTACCGGAAACTTTTGCTTCTAACAGTGAGTTGTGGTAGTTCTCTGCCCATCTGGCGAATCTGCCTCATATGTTAACTTGTTAACGTATAGATAATTATGGGGTACGGGGTCTTTAGAGCCACGAGCAAGGAACTTGGAGCCATGGAAAATTTTTGGGAACTTGGAGCCACGAGCAATGGGAACTTGAAGCCTTTCAGAAAAAACTTTATTGGGGTAAAATTTAGGTTTTGCTTAGGCTTAGGTACACGTTTTAGCGATTTTTATTTTTGGCTCCAAGTTCCCAACTTACGGCTCCAAGTTCCTCATTTACGGCTCCAAGTTCCCTATTTTTGGCTCCAAGTTCCAGCTCCAAGTTCCCTAGGCTCCATCGACCCTAAATCAATTATGGCAGTGCCATAAGTGTCTCTTTATATTTATTAACTTTACCCCATTTTGTGCTATTATAATTACATTGTATTTTCAAATTTTGCTATTATAATTTTCATTCAATTTTGCAATTATTGGCCAAAATTCTCTTCTTAGTTCAAACCTAACAATTTTTCATTGTATCTTAATACTGTATGGCATCTATATTATGTGTAATGTTAATATTTTTTATCTTTTTAGGTGATTAGCTGCTACTGTTTATGTTTGTTCCACTCATGTATTGGAACGCTGCAAGCTTAGTTTAAAAAATTGGTTGAGTTTCACTACATGGTTCTTGTTTTAATAATATTTATAAAAGCTTAATGTCAAATAACTTATATTGTTAATAAAATATAACTAGTAAGGTACACTGTCAATAAGTATAACTAGTAAGTACACTGTCAATTATGTACCTGAACAGTTTGGAACAGATGCTAAAGGTATGGCAGAGGCATTTCCAATTCCAATTCCAATAAGTCACTTTTTGATTGTTTAAAATATTTTACCCTAATGCGACAAATAACCCTTTTTTATTTTCTGAACAAAAAACCAGTCTCTTTAGTTTTCCTTTAGCAAAAATATATAACACAAGAGAATGTCCAGCTGTACACTAAAGCTTTGGCCGAAAATTTGCTAGAAAAGTCGCACATGCACAACTTTGTGTGACTTTTTGGTGAAAATCTGCCATCTTCTGCTAGTTTTCTTCTCTTGCAGCAATTTTTAACGCATGGTTAATTTTCTTGCAAAAAAAATTGCGACTTTTTTCACTCAATGCCGCTTTTTTCGCACTGCGATTATTTTCGCACAACACAAAAAGGACACTTTGCAACTGTGCAACTTTTCTAGCAAAATTTTGTTCAGACATTTAGTGTACAGTCGGACATTCTCTTGTGTTATATATTTCTGCCTTTAGTAAGTTGTAAAAAAAAATCTTTGTATAAAGTAACCAATTTATTTGATTAAAAATTAGATATTTAATCTTCATATTTTCGAAGGATGAAAAATTGCGATAAAAATTTGAATGTACAGAAAGAAATCAATAAAAATTTTCCACTGAGATGTTAGTCAAAAGGAGGAGGAATAAAATCAGACACCAAAAATGCCTCATAATTTTTTACGATAAACAATTTTTAAACAAGAGCATATAATAGGGTAAACTATAATACAAAAATTCAATCTACCGTAAAATAAAATAAAAATTCATGAAACTAATAAAAACAAAGATATTCTAGTTTAGATCTTCTAGATCTTCTCCGCAAGTTTGTCTTCTAAATTTTAAAGTTCACACTTCAACGACAAAATGTGAAAGTTCAAAAATAGTTTTTCACAAAAAACTTTGGATATTTTTTATAACCTCTTTTCCCAACTTCTTTTATATGTTAAATTCTTTGTGAGACCTTTCTGTACGTACATTCAAATTTCCGTCATTATTCTTCATTAGTTCAAGAGTTTTTACTGTTTCGTTCATAAATATTTGATTTATTGTTGATTTGAAAGGAACAGGCTATTTGGCTTCAAATTCAAGGAAAAAGAAACCCGGGTTTTCATCGGGGTACTTTTTGACTCAGAAAAAGTATACCAGCCTAGCGTCCAGTTTTGGTTCGCCACACAGTGTACTTGTACCGCGCCTTGTGTTTTAACCACGCCTGCCGGGTTTGCAGGGTGCTTCGGCGAGCAGTTTAAATATAAATCGTAATTTTTTTTTTTTTTTTTTTTTTTTTTTTTTAAAATTTTTTTTTTTTTTTTTTTTTTTTTTTTTTTTCACAAACTACAACAATGATAATAAATTTTTTTTTGTTTTTTTTTTTTTTTTTGTTTTTTTTTTTTTTTTTTTTTTTTTTTTTTTTTTTTTTTTTTTTTTTTTTTTTTTTTTTTTTTTTTTTTTTTTTTTTTTTTTTTTTTTTTTTTTTTTTTTTTTTTTACTGCCGGGATCTATCTAACAAAAGAGAATGTCCAACTGTACACTATATTTTTGACCAAAATTTTCCTAGAACAGTCGCACTTTCGAACTTGTGTGTGACTTTTCTAGCAAAAATCCATCATTTTCTGCTACTTTTCTTGCGCTGCGATTTTTAACACAGTGTTAATTTTCTTGCAGTAGGGACTGCGACTTTTTTTGCACACAATAATGCTTTATTCGCACTGCGATTATTTTCGCAGTGCTAAAATAATCGCAGTGCTTAAATTTTGTGTTTAAATGAGTAAAAGTCGTTTTTTTTGACGTTAAAATGTGAAACCTTTTTAGTTTTAATGAAATAAACTTTCCAACGTTTTAAAATTAAATAAAACAAGTTTCGAAGTGTTTTACTTCATTGAAAATAATTACCAGTGTATGTACTTTTTGTTGTGCGGCCAGACGCAATGCCAAAATAATCGCAGTGCGAATAAAGCAGTATTGAGTGCAAAAAAAGTCGCAGTCCCCATTGCAAGAAAACTAACCCTGTGTTAAAAATGGCAGCGCAAGAAAACTAGAAAACTCTGGAAAACTGCTAGAAAACTCGCACACACGTTCGAAAATGCAACTAATAAATTAGTAATAAAATATAACAGATGGTTCAGTTTTATTATTTAGTGCTTTTATTCTGATTTTTAATTTGTCTTTTTGTTAAGATATGAATCATGTTTTTTTTTATTTTATAAGGAGCAGCTAAACTGAGATTTAAAACGGCGGCTATAGCTTTTTTGTCTAAACAACATCAAATTATTTTATATATTACCATGCGGATTTCCTCCTTTAAGTCCCACAGGTAGTTAATGATTTCTGAATAATTAGCATCTTTTAAATTTTTTCTAAAAAAAACTTTTTTTAGCATCTTGTAAAGTTTAATTATTTCATTTTAAGTTATAATCACAAAATTAACTTTAAACTTTAAAAGTATTTTAGTGAATAACTTACAGAATGTGGATCCGAACTGGATTTACATTACCTAAATGAATTAAGTTTCAATATATAAAGAAATTTTTTTGTGCAATGTTTATATCTATTTTAATTTAAATTTCAATTAATATTTTAATCATACTCTTTTAAGTAAACAGGGTCGAATTCCAATCAGTATGAAATCCTAAAACTAAATATATTTGCCAAAGGAAATATACATTTACTTAATTGTGCCATCGTTTTTATTCCATGTAGTGTTTTCTTAAATGGTGGGCCGTCCCGCTGGATTAAAAAACCAATAATTTTTTTGGTACAGAGTCTTTAGAGCCACAAGCAGGAAACTTGAAACCATCGGAAATTTTTGTGAACTTAGAGCCATAAACAATGGGAAAATAAAGCCCTTAAGAAAAAAAATGGCTTGGGCTTAGATTTAAGGCTGGTTCATATTTATGACAAAACGTCCTTTGGACAAAGTCCAAAGGAAAATTTCGGAAAAGCCAAAACGTCCTTTGGACAAGCCAAAATGTTTTTTGAACTTTTTCTTTTGGACAAAATATGAACGCTACTTGAAATTTGTCCTTTGGACAAAGTCCAAAAGACACAATCCAAAGGAAAAAGTCCAAAGGACAAAAAGTATGAACACGTTGTCCTTCGGACTCTGTCCTTCGGACAAAATCCAAAGGACAAAGTCCAAAAAACGTTTTGACGCTGTTTTTGTCCTTTGGACAAAGTCCAAAGGAGTTTTGTCTTTTGGACTTTGTCCAAAAGAACGTTTTGTCATAAGTATGAACCAGCCTTTAGGCTTCGCTTAGGCTTAGATAAACATTTCAGCGATTTTTACTTTCGGCTCCAAGTTCCCAACTTATGGCTGCAAGTTCTCCACTTATGGCTCCAAGTTCAAGCTCTATATTCCCTCGGCTCCATCAACCCTAAGCAATTTTTTCTGCCTTTTTTGTGTTTTAAAAACAACTGAGCTGCCTCTTAAGGCCTGTTCACACCGGAGTGGCAGTTGATAGCTGATAGTGAACGCCCGCGTTTATATCATTACACTCTCATTGTTGCTGCGGTGTAAACTGTGTGCGCTGTGCGTCACCTATCAGTTGCCACTCTGGTGTGAACCGGCCCTTACTGTCATATAGGACCCACTAATGTCTCCACATTCTTCAAATTATAGTGGATTATTTCGTGCTTTGAAACATAAAAAAAATAAAACTGCTTGCCGACCTAAAAGTACTAATCAACAAATATTTAAGCGAAAATTTTGATTTAAAAGATAAAAACAAAAAAATTGATGATGTCAACTTTAATTTTTGTAAAATTAATGCTTTGTTCGTTTAATTTATTTTTTTATTTTTTAAGATGATTTGTTATCTGTTTTACTTAGTCAAATTGTTCTTTACGTATTAAAGTACAATTCGTTTTTGATTTTTAGCAGACTCGAATATAATTTGCGTTAAGCATCTATTTTCTAATTAATTAGAAATAAATAAAATATATGTGAATGAGTAAATAACGATAAAAAAACAAAAAAAGCAAAATAAAATTTTGAGTGATAGTTCCGCAGAACTTTGATCTTTCGGACAATTTATAAATTGGTAAAAACAAAATAATGTGATGTTTGAGTCTATAAAACTCAAATCATAAAAATTATTTTATTTTTTAACTCAAAATTTATTGATTAAACGCTCACAAGCATTTTAAAATATATTAACAAAATAAAAATATAAGTAATTCCAACAATATATAAACCTACAAATTGTAACAGCTGGAAAATCTTGCAAATGGCGGTATTTTACACTGACTTTTACCTAAAAGGATTTATTTGTTTTGTTTGTTGATCTTAATGATTGATTTGTCTTATTATAAAATTATAAAAGTATTGTCAAATCATAAAACACGAACCGACAGAGAAGTTACATATAAGTTTTGTTTAAAATATTCATTTTGAAACTTCGAAACTAAATAATGCTTTTATTTGTTTGTTTTTATTTTGGCTAAAACAAAAAAATTTAAATGTTTGGCTTTAAAAATTATTTTATATGCAAATAAAAAAAATTCAGCATTTATCAGACACAAATTCAAAATGAACTAAATACGTGTATAAAGTTATTAACAATTTTAAAAAATATTAGGAACAAGAATTATAAAATTTAATCAATAAAATTTCATTTATTCTTGTGTTAAATCAGAATTTAAAAGTTATTGATTTACTTAATTCTTTTACTTAATTGTTTTAAAAATAATAAATTGATAATATTATTGATGAAGGCCTTACCGAAACATCGTAGTTAAAAAACTTTGAAAACAGTTGAAATCCAAATATACCGAGCTAAAAAAAAATTTAAATTAATTCAATAAATTTTATGTTGTTTCCATTGTGGAAAATTTAATCTGTAACAAAATATAAAGTGATTAATATTTTTTCAAACAAAAAAAAAAGCTACTTCGCACATTGAATAACAAAGTCTTTTTTGTCGCGTTTTGCAAAAATAAAGATTGTGATATGCAAATACAATTTAATAGTACCAAGATATATAAGATTTTATAATATATTATGGAAAAATATGTTTTGGTGGCTTTCTTTGAGAACTACCATTAATATTCTGGTAAAAACAACCACATCAGCAAAACAACTGCCATTATTTGGACAAGTATAAGTACAAAATGTAAAATGTATAAATGGGCACTCTCTAAAGACTAGCTGTGTTTTCTCGCATATCTTAACTCGAACACACTGCTCAACCTCGCCTTCCAGAAGTAAAATTCTTCTAAAAAGTTATCACGAGCCAGCAGAACAACACTTGCACCGTTTTGTTCAGGATATTCTAAATATCTTGAACTCGAAATAGAAGCCGCATTGGGGACATAACCGACACTTCACAACACTAGCCACTTTTTATATGTACCAAGGAAATCTCACGAACTTCACACCAGACGAATTTTACATTCGAACCCCTACAGCTGCTTTATTCCTTTATGGGTTTCCTTGCGGGAAGCTTACTGGTGGGACGCAGCACCAAGAAAAATGGGGACAATTTCTTAAGACCACGTTCAATAATTAATATTGTCAGTTTTGACACTTTTTAATTATTTGTTATAACAAAATTTAATTAAAAACTTCTTGAAAACATAAAATACAACCAGTTCATAATATTTTTTAAATGCATATTTGGTGATCCTGAGGCAATAATCTTAAAAAAGTGGATTAAGGTTTTTTTCACTTTAACAGGCGGACCCATTCAAAATGAATCTGGATATTTGGATATCTGGATAAAATGATATTTTAAGCCATTTTAAGCAAGTTTAATGTTTTACCGCAATGACACCAAAAATAGTGATAAGTGCCCAGACGGTGGTTCTGATTACAGAACTGTTCCTTCTTCCAATACTGGCCATGCCATGCATGTTCGTGTTGTCCAAAAAGTCGTGCCATAATACAAAATAATCCGTATCTTTTCTTAAAACCATTTTCACGATCTAATAATGTTATTTATCTTTTTTATTGTCATTATATCAAGTTGATCTGTAAATATTGGTTTTGAAAGATTATTAGGTTAATTCTCAAAGCTAGTGAGTGGTAATGGTATTGGTGAAATTATAAGTTTCTTGAAAAAGAATTGGTCTATAACTTAATATAAGTGAATAAACCAAGCTGACATCAATAAATTGCAATATCGAATAAAATACGTATTAACTTAAAAAAATTACAAAAAAAATTTAAAAAAACACAACATATTTTTACTGCACGAGAGAGTGTACAAAAAGAAAAAAAATTTGAAAAAAATCTTAGTTTTCTTAGTTTCTTAAGTTTAAACCTATACTTCATAAAAATTGCTACACGATGATATATTTCACTACGTTGAAGTGCTTTAATATATCAGTTTGTGCTAAATAACTTTTGGTTTCTTAATCAAACATTAAAATAGTTAGAAATCATCTCACTAAAATTAAGATTTTTTGAAAAAACAATGATTTTGAATTAGAAAAAATAAAATTAAAATTCTCGTGCTTTGAAACTATTTTTAAACCTACATAGATATTTTGTAAATGTTTTGGTTGTAAATCTATTCAAAATGTAAAGAATACTTTCACAAAGTCCATTCCGAATTTTTAAATGAAGCATTTTCTGTAATTGAAACATTAAAAAACTGGCAGCCAAGCGCACCAGGAACGCCGTTCCTACAAAGCGGCAAAAAACTAAAAATCTCCAAAAACTGCTTTTGCTTTTGCAATATTAAAAAGTATTTAAGAAATTTTGAAGAGAAGTGGTTGAGATTTTAAAGCAATAAATATTTGAAATATTTTAAATCCTAAAATGTACTAGTCGCTCGCTGTGTTTCTTAATTTTCCCCCTACATATGACTGGGGCTAGTAGTATTGTACCCTCTTCCTACACTAAAAAAATCTTATTCAGAACTAAAGGTAAACCTAACGTGGCTGCAAAAGTTGTTAGTTGGATTAAAAATACCCCTAAGTAACCTCTCAAATCAGAAGAATCTGACGTCACTTTATCAAACAAATACTCCCTATTATTTCGAATCTAATTGGTTGATAAAGTGACGTCAAACTGTCCCTATTTTAATGGTTACTTAATAGGGGACAATTTTTAATCCAACGAACAACTGTTGCAGCCTCGTTGGGTTTACCTTTAGTCTATGCACTATAGGTCCAGTTGAACTGAATTTAAATAGATTACAACTACGCAAAAACTTTAAGCAAAAACATCTGAATTAGATTTGTAAGAACTTAAAATGATAAAAATTGTACGAAAATTCAGTTTAGCCAGTTATGTTTTTTTTTTAATTTATCTAAATATAAGGCGTAACCTTAACTTCATTTGTAAAATATCAATCGGTCAGAATGAATTACCTCGTGTTTTAACATGTTTACCATTATTTATTCTAATTGCTCAGCTGAATTTAAGCAGGTGCTTTTTCATGAGAGCAATATTTTATTTGTTTTTGTTTAGTTTAATAGCGAGTTATATGAAACGAAAAAAACTGACACTCTTGTATAAGCATAAATGTACAAAACAGTTTAAAAAAAATCACCAAAATCGAAGAAAAAAAGTTTGACTGTGCACCGCACCTTTAAAGGCTAAGAGTTGCATAAAAAACAACAAATATCATATTAATCCAACACAACAAAACTTATAAATTAGAGCATTTTGCTTTTTTTTCTTGACTCTGTTTAACGTAAAAATCGATGTATTAATTGCAAAAATTTAAGGCAGAAACGATGGAATATTATGTGTTTGCCTGAGCTATCGCAAGTTTTGGTTTTTGATTTAAAACGCTCTGGGCTGGTTTACTAAATTTGTGTTGAGTAGGTGTTAATTTAGCATGTTGATTAAATCTCTTGATAATGTTTTTTTTTTTTAAATTTTTTCTGGGGAAGGCTCATTGTTTTGACTGATTTTGACGTCAATTGATATTTTATATAATTTTATGCATATTATTTTAAAACCAAGTTAATCAAGCGATAAACCCTAGTTAGGAGTTAAAAAGTTCCTAATTAGAGGTTAATTACCAAAAAATGAATTAATTAGATAAAAAAATTAAATTTAAAACAAATAAAATCAATTAACAATTAATATATCTAATTTAAACAAAAAGTTCTGTAAGATTTCCCAAGAAAATGCAAACGCAACAATAATTTTTAAAAAATATGCTAATATAGCATTTAGTTCAGTAGGCGTTCAGTGGACCGGCCATTGGATAAATTAAAAAAAAGACAGTGATAGTCATTTTTCAAAAATGTATTTCACTTATAGATTTTTTTTTATTAAAAACCACAATAGTTGTCTCATTTTATTTGAAAAAGGAGTGTCAACATGTCATTTTTTAGGGGGAGGGTGTCGTTTTCCATGAACTTTTTTACAATTACGTTTCTGGCTGAAAGTGATTTTTATTAGCTGAATTTTAAAGCTTTTAACACAAAACAATGTTAAAACAAATGTTTTGAGTTTAACATTCGCTTAAAATAATTTTATTCGCGGATCGACCCTCGTTCACAAGAGAAAAGATAGATATAAGCGGACAAAACTGCAATAAAAATTTAAACAATAAAGATATACAATTTTCCATCTACAGCAATGCGAGATTATTTTTTAGAAATTACTGGTTATCTCATGGCTTACTAAAAATTTACCAGACGTACTTATTTTTAGTAACACCAAGCCCTAAAAATTTACTGAAGCACAATTTTGAGTTATAATTCTTATTTTAGTTTTGTGCATCATCTGAAGATTTCCGCGCTTTTTTTCGTGACCGTATAGGACAAAAGAAACATTTTCGCTAATATGCCTCGCCAAAAGCCAATCAACGTGTTTTTTAAAGTGATTCAGCTCGACTTTCTTATCTGTTTTGAAGGCAAGCATAAAAGAATATTGTTTTAGTAATTGCTCATTGGAATTTTAATATGGAAAATTCATTAATTCTCGTCAGTCTACTCGTTGTTACATGATCATGATGCAAAACTTCAAAGTGGGCCAGTATATTCCCTGGTTAAAATAATCACGACACCTCAAGATATCCAGCGTTTGTATGTTAGCCTGCATTCAAGCCCTACAAAATCGTTTGTTGATAAATAAAGCTATAAAAATTCAGATATTTTTTTAGAACAAGAGTACACAATTAAATAAAAATATAATATACATATTATGATATTATTTTTTATTTTCACGTTTTGCTTGGGTGTAGGAAAAGTATAAATAAAACGTTTAAAATTATTTACGTCTAGATAAACAGAGTATAGGGAATTAATAAGTGTAGCTGTTAAAAATATTGATATTTTTTATGTGTGAGATCCTTACCAGAGGATATTATGGTGAAAATCAAACTTACAACATCAATTCTCACAACTGTACAATCTCAAAATTATAAACCAATCTCACACACAACTCAAGGGTGTAAATATCACAAAAAATGGTGTATTCTCACAGACACAATAATGCGTATGTAATGATTAACTTTTGGTTTGTTTTAGGTTTTGCTTAGGCTTACGAAAGCAAAGTTTTTTGTCCGTTAGGCATAAAATTAAGTTATTTTTCTATTTTTTCACTGATCTATTATGATCTAAAACTGTTTTACATTAGTATAACTTTAATTATTCACAAACGCATTTTTACAAAAATTGTGAGTTTAAACTCCGCGGTTTTGAAATTACATCATTTGGTATTGTGAGAATAAACGTTTTGAGAAATCACACTTTTGGTTGTGAGATTAGTAGTATACAATATTATGACTTACAAAAAAAAGAATGAATCTTCTTGACAGCAGTCTTACTTTGCCAGCAGTTTTTTGTTTTACTTTTCCAGCAACAGTCTCGCTTTGCCATCAAGAGTGTCACTTTGCCATCAACGGAGTTTCACTTTACCATCACCATTAAAAACACACAAACCTTACAAAAATACATTTTTAAATTGTTTAATTTAACATTGTAACAAAAAATACGAGTATTTAATTTATTATGTTTAATATAAAATAAAATGTTATTAAAATACTCCACTAAATGGGTTTGTATAAAAACACCATAGGCCAAAATCACCACAAACGTTACAAAATCACCATAAGGTGGTGTAAATTCACAAAAAATGATGCGTTTTGAGTATTTTTTTTAAATTTTGACATTTGGAAAATGCAACAAAATTTTATCATGATAAAATTAAGCTTGATTTTAAGGCTTTGCTTAGGCTTAGGAAAAAAATTAAAACATTTTTAATGCTTTTTTGTTTAAAACCTAGTTTTTTAACACATTTTAGTTTGCAAACGCATTTCTGATCGTTATGGTGAATTTGCCACTACGTTATGGTGAATTTTGGTAAATGTTATTATTTTGGCCTTTTAAAATTATTTAATGAAGTATTTCTGTAAAAAAGATGTTGATGACAAAGTGAGACACCTATCTGATGGCGGAGCAACACTGCTGGCAAAGTAAGACACTTGGTGCCGGAATTCACAAAGCGAGGTATACACCACGTATGTGTATCCGGGGTTCCCGGAAAATTCGTCTTTTACAATACGTCTTTCAACATCTCGTCTTCTACAACTCGTCTTCGGAAAACTCGTCTTTTAGACATCTCGTCTTCGGAAAATACGTCTTTTAGATGCGATTTTGTAAACGCACTTTTAAAAGACAAGTTTATCCTATTTTTTTTTACTAAAACAATGTATTGAAAACTTTTTTACCTTATTTTTTTATCTTTATAAAATTTTATTAAATGATTAAAAAAACTAAAACCAAAAGTTAAGCAAAACCTTAAAATCAAGCAAAACTTTATCATGGTAAATTTGTATTTAATGATGCTTTTTGAACTGAAGAGTAAAAACTTTATTTTTTTCGTAAGCCTAAGCAAAACCCAAAAACCAATAAAAATTTTATCATTGGGGTGGAAACTCGCAATTTTGAAAATACGTTTACAAAATCGCATCCAAAAGACGAGTTTTGCAAAGACGAGATTTTTAAAAGACGGATTTTCCGAGGACGAGATGTAAAAGACGAGATGTTGAAAGACGAGATATAGAAGACGAAATTTCCGGACATCGTATCCGCTGTATACACCGTGTAAACTACGGTATATTTGGGTGTTTACACGGTGTTAACTTGTCCGAATTAACTAACACCGTGTAAACACACAAATATACCGTAGTTTACACCGTGTATACAGCGTGTGTACCCCGCTTTACGAATTCGGGCCATGCTGGCCAAGTAAGACAGATCTGCAGGAAGTGGGACGTAATCACAAAAAAAATCTTTATATTCCCGTTAAAAGATGTCCATAGGGATGACAACACACGGACGCTTTTGGTTAATAAAATGGACAAGAAGGTTATCTTGGCAACAATTTGGTGATGATGATTAAAAACTATTGTTGTATTGCTAAATACAGTTACCCTTTGAAACTATTTTTTATTTTTTATTAATAATAGCCCTATATTTGTTTTTGTAGTACCGGTATTTTGAAATACATCTCTTTGTATTTTTTTAAATTTCTAATCCTCAAATTTTTTCAGCAAAACCTTTTTTTGGTTCATAAAATGTTAACCGCGGGTAAGCTGGCAGGCTTTCGTGCTGGTTTTCCCCGCTGATTCTCGCTTTTATGCGGTTTTTAAGCGAAAGTGACAATAATTATGAAAATACCTAAAAACGAACGAAATATCAATTTTCTAATTAAGATAAGATTTATTTTCTAGTAAGTACATACATACTATAGGTTACAAAATGGCAACCCAGTTGGGTTACACAAAAAAAACACAAAAATAAAAAAATACAAAAATAAACATAAATACATCATAAATATCACAACAGAAGTCCTGGCTAACTAGAAAAGAAAGACTAAAGGCTTTAATTTTAAAGCTCTTGCTTAGTCATTTTTAGGTTAATTTATCTTTGTTTTATAAAGAATTTTTAAAAAATTGTAATGATTTAGCGGCAAGTGGACTCTAATTTAGGGAATTCCATTTATTTTGTACTCTGTTAAAAAAAGCTATATTTTCTGCAGTTAACTCTAGAATGCTCAATTTTAATTTTTTTTGAATGTCCTCTGGTGTAATTTGTGTGAAGCGTAAAATATTTGTTGGCTTTTAAACTGACATGGTTGTTTAGAATTTTATTTGTTTCAATTAAATCAAACTTTTCTCTGCGTTTTTCTAAGGTCTCAAGATTTAATATCCTTAATCTATTCTCATATTCTGTGTTTTTTATATTGCATTTTCTGAAAACCCGTTTAGTAAAAGATCGTTGTACTTTTTCCAGAATATATATATCTTTTTTCATGTATGGATTTCACACTACACTTGCATACTCTATTATAGGGCGTACAAAACTTTTGTAAGCAGTAAGATAGTTTTTTAATGAATGAGATTTAAAACATCTAAAAATTAGATTAACAGTTTTCATAGCCTTGCTGGCTATTTTTTGACAGTGTATTGAGAACTGTAAGTCATTTGTTACATAAACTCCCAGATCTTTAATACAATTTGTTTTAGGAAACTACTTATTGTTCAAGTAATAATCCATTTCATTAATATTTTTTTGATTATTCATATTTAAAACTTCACATTTATTTACAGACAGACCAAGTTCAGGCCCATCTCACTCATATCCACACTTTCAAAAAATTGCAAAAAAATCATACTCCCATACATCACAAACAACATACCAAACACAACATACCAACACGGCTTCAAAAAACAACTCCACATACAGCATTACAAACACTTTACACTCACATAGCAGCAGGTTTTAACAAACCAAAATTGCAAAATTAATTTGAATTTGTTTAAAGACAATATCTCCACTAAAACTGACTTTTTGGTACCTGACTTTAAAAATGCTGATTACATAAGTATTGCTATGCTTCTTGCTGTTCAAGACTGGGATTTAAACTTTAAATATTTTACCACAGTCCAAGAATATTGGGATTTAATTAAAAAAATACTCACTGATTGTATCCTTTTACATGTGCCATTAGTAAAAAAATATAAGCAACAAACTAAAAAAATGCCGTTATCCAAAACATATTGTTAAACTTCAAAATAAAAAGAAGAGGTTATGGAAGCTCAGAACTGAAAATATTACTTACAAAAATGTTTTCAAAAAAACTTCAAAAGAATATTCTGAAAGTGTTAAAAAGTTTAATGCACAGTTAGAAGAAGATTTGGTGGTGGTGCTGAATGTCTGCGGTGTAGATGTTGAACAGTGTGGGTGATAGACAGGAGCCTTGTGGGACTCTTGTTTTTATGAGTTTTTGTTTTGATTTGTGATTGTTGTATGTGATGTATGCTTTGCGGCCTTTGATGTAGTTGTTTATGAATTTTGTGATTGTTGTTGGTATTTGTGTTTGTGTGAGTTTGTGTATGAGTGTGTGGTGATTGACAGTGTCGAATGCTTTGGACATGTCCAGTGGTACAACAACTGTGCGGTGTGGTGGTTTTGGTTTGTTAAAACCTGCTGCTATGTGAGTCTAAAGTGTTTGTAATGCTATATGTGGAGTTGTTTTTTGAAGCCGTGTTGGTATGTTGTGTTTGGTATGTTTTTTGTGATGTATGGGAGTATAATTTCTTTGCAAGTTTTTGCGAGTGCGGATATGAGTGAGATGGGCCTGAACTTGGTCTGTCTGTAAATAAATGTGAAGTTTTAAATATGAATAATCAAAAAATATTAATGAAATGGATTATTACTTGAACAATAAGTAGTTTCCTAAAACAAATTGTATTAAAGATCTGGGAGTTTATGTAACAAATGACTTAAAGTTTTCAATACACTGTCAAAAAAATAGCCAGCAAGGCTATGAAAACTGTTAATCTAATTTTTAGATGTTTTAAATCTCATTCATTAAAAAACTATCTTACTGCTTACAAAAGTTTTGTACGCCCTATAATAGAGTATGCAAGTGTAGTGTGGAATCCATACATGAAAAAAGATATATATATTCTGGAAAAAGTACAACGATCTTTTACTAAACGGGTTTTCAGAAAATGCAATATAAAAGACACAGAATATGAGAATAG
Source organism: Microlaimidae sp. YZB2_3 (assembly GCA_030248175.1). Classification (NCBI taxonomy): domain Eukaryota; kingdom Metazoa; phylum Nematoda; class Chromadorea; order Desmodorida; family Microlaimidae; species Microlaimidae sp. YZB2_3. The sequence continues at coordinate 15,255 of JASAMX010028953.1, forward strand.
ATTAAGGATATTAAATCTTGAGACCTTAGAAAAACGCAGAGAAAAGTTTGATTTAATTGAAACAAATAAAATTCTAAACAACCATGTCAGTTTAAAAGCCAACAAATATTTTACGCTTCACACAAATTACACCAGAGGACATTCAAAAAAAATTAAAATTGAGCATTCTAGAGTTAACTGCAGAAAATATAGCTTTTTTTAACAGAGTACAAAATAAATGGAATTCCCTAAATCAGAGTCAAGTTGACGCTAAATCATTACAAATTTTTAAAAATTCTTCATAAAACAAAGATAAATTAACCTAAAAATGACTAAGCAAGAGCTTTAAAATTAAAGCCTTTAGTCTTTCTTTTCTAGTTAGCCAGGACTTCTGTTGTGATATTTATGATGTATTTATGTTTATTTTTGTATTTTTTTTATTTTTGTGTTTTTTTTTGTGAAACCCAACTGGGTTGCCATTTTGTAACCTATAGTATGTATGTACTTACTAGAAAATAAATCTTATCTTAATTAGAAAATTGATATTTCGTTTGTTTTTAGGTATTTTCATAATTATTGTCACTTTCGCTTAAAAACCGCATAAAAGCGAGAATCAGCGGGAAAACCAGCACGAAAGCCGGCACGAAAGCCTGCCAGCTTACCCGCGGTCAACATTTTATGAACCAAAAAAAGGTTTTGCTGAAAAAATTTGAGGATTAGAAATTAAAAAAAATACAAAGAGATGTATTTCAAAATACCGGTACTACAAAAACAAATATAGGGCTATTATTAATAAAGAATAAAAAATAGTTTCAAAGGGTAACTGTATTTAGCAATACAACAATAATTTTTAATCATCATCACCAAATTGTTGCCAAGATAACCTTCTTGTCCATTTTGATTTTAACCTTCTTGATAACGTCCGTGTGTTTGTCATCCCTATGGACATCTTTTAACGGGAATATAAAGATTTTTTTTTGTGATTACGTCTCACTTCCTGCAGATCTGTCTTACTTGGCCAGCATGGCCCGAATTCGTAAAGCGGGGTACACACGCTGTAAACACGGTGTAAACTACGGTATATTTGTGTGTTTACACGGTGTTAGTTAATTCGGACAAGTTAACACCGTGTAAACACCCAAATATACCGTAGTTTACACGGTGTATACAGCGGATACGATGTCCGGAAATTTCGTCTTCTATATCTCGTCTTTCAACATCTCGTCTTTTACATCTCGTCCTCGGAAAATCCGTCTTTTAAACATCTCGTCTTTGCAAAACTCGTCTTTTGGATGCAATTTTGTAAACGTATTTTCAAAATTGCGAGTTTCCACCCCAATGATAAAATTTTTATTGGTTTTTGGGTTTTGCTTAGGCTTACGAAAAAAATAAAGTTTTTACTCTTCAGTTCAAAAAGCATCATTAAATACAAATTTACCATGATAAAGTTTTGCTTGATTTTAAGGTTTTGCTTAGGCTTAGGTTCTCAGTTTTTTTTTTAAATCATTTAATAAAAGTTTATCAAGATAAAAAAATAAGGTAAAAAAGTTTTCAATACATTGTTTTAGTAAAAAAAAATAGGATAAACTTGTCTTTTAAAAGTGCGTTTACAAAATCGCATCTAAAAGACGTATTTTCCGAAGACGAGATGTCTAAAAGACGAGTTTTCCGAAGACGAGTTGTAGAAGACGAGATGTTGAAAGACGTATTGTAAAAGACGAATTTTCCGGGAACCCCGGATACACATACGTGGTGTATACCTCGCTTTGTGAATTCCGGCCCAAGTGTCTTACTTTGCCAGCAGTGTTACTCCGTCATCAGATAGGTGTCTCACTTTGTCATCAACATCTTTTTTACAGAAATACTTCATTAAGATAATTTTAAAAGGCCAAAATAATAACATTTACCAAAATTCACCATAACGTAGTGGCAAATTCACCATAACGATCAGAAATGCGTTTGCAAACTAAAATGTGTTAAAAAAACTAGGTTTTAAACAAAAAAGCATTAAAAATGTTTTAATTTTTTTCCTAAGCCTAAGCAAAGCCTTAAAATCAAGCTTAATTTTATCATGATAAAATTTTGTTGCATTTTCCAAATGTCAAAATTTAAAGGAAATATTGCAAACGCATTATTTTTGGTGAATTTACACCACCTTATGGTGATTTTGTAACGTTTGTGGTGATTTTGGCCTATGGTGTTTTTATACGAACCCATTTAGTGGAATATTTTAATAACATTTTATTTTATATTAAACATAATAAATTAAATACTCGTATTTTTTGTCACAATGCTAAATTAAACATTTTAAAAATGTATTTTTGTAAGGTCTGCGTGTTTTTAATGGCGATGGCAAAGTGAGACTCCGTTGATGGCAAAGTGAGACTCTTGATGGCAAAGCGAGACTGTTGCTGGCAAAGTAAGACAAAAAAACTGCTGGCAAAGTAAGACTGCTGTCAAAGTAAGATTCATTCTTTTTTTGTAAGTCATAATATCGATGACGACCAATCTCACAACCAAAAGGGTGATTTCTCACAACATGTAATCTCACAAACAAATGGTGTAATTTCACAATCGCGGAGTGTAAAATCACAACCTTTGTAAAATGCGTTTACAAATAATCTAAAAATTATATTATTGTAAAACAGTTTTAGATCATATAGATTACTGTAAAAATAGAAAAATAACTTAATTTTATGCCTAACGGACAAAAAACTTTGCTTTCGTAAGCCTAAGCAAAACCTAAAACAAACCAAAAGTTAATCATTACATACGCATTATTTCGTTTGTGAGAATACACCATTTTTTGTGAGATTACACCCTTGAGTTGTGTGTGAAATTGGTTTATAGTTTTGAGATTGTACAGTTTTGAGAATTGATGTTGTGAGTTTGATTTTCACCATAATATCCTCTGGTAAGATCTCACACATAAAAAATATCAATATTTTTAACAGCTACACTTATTAATTCCCTATACTCTGTTTATCTAGACGTAAATAATTTAAAACGTTTTATTTATACTTTTCCTACACCCAAGCAAAACGTGAAAATAAAAAATAATATCATAATATGTATATTATATTTTTATTTAATTGTGTACTCTTGTTCTTAAAAAAATATCTGAATTTTTATAGCTTTATTTATCAACAAACGGATTTGTAGGGCTTGAATGCAGGCTAACATACAAACGCTGGATATCTTGAGGTGTCGTGATTATTTTAACCAGGGAATATACTGGCCCACTTTGAAGTTTTGCATCATGATCATGTAACAACGAGTAGACTGACGAGAATTAATGAATTTTCCATATTAAAATTCCAATGAGCAATTACTAAAACAATATTCTTTTATGCTTGCCTTCAAAACAGATAAGAAAGTCGAGCTGAATCACTTTAAAAAACACGTTGATTGGCTTTTGGCGAGGCATATTAGCGAAAATGTTTCTTTTGTCCTATACGGTCACGAAAAAAAGCGCGGAAATCTTCAGATGATGCACAAAACTAAAATAAGAATTATAACTCAAAATTGCGCTTCAGTAAATTTTTGGTGTTACTAAACATAAGTACGTCTGGTAAATTTTTAGTAAGCCATGAAATAACCAGTAATTTCTAAAAAATAATCTCGCATTGCTGTAGATGGAAAATTGTATATCTTTATTGTTTAAATTTTTATTGCAGTTTTGTCCGCTTATATCTATCTTTTCTCTTGTGAACGAGGGTCGATCCGCGAATAAAATTATTTTAAGCGAATGTTAAACTCAAAACATTTGTTTTAACATTGTTTTGTGTTAAAAGCTTTAAAATTCAGCTAATAAAAATCACTTTCAGCCAGAAACGTAATTGGAAAACAGTTCATGGAAAACGACACCCTCCCCCTAAAAAATGACATGTTGAATGACATCCTTTTTCAAATAAAATGAGACAACTATTGTGGTCTTGAATAAAAAAAAATCAATAAGTGAAATACATTTTTGAAAAATGTATCAAACTGTTTTTTTTTTAATTTATCCAATGGCCGGTCCACTGAACGCCTATGAACTAGATGCTATATTAGCATATTTTTTAAAAATTATTGTTACGTTTGCATTTTCTTGGGAAATCTTACAGAACTTTTTGTTTAAATTAGATATATTAATTGTTAATTGATTTTATTTGTTTTAAATTTAATTTTTTTATTTAATTAATTCATTTTTTGGTAATTAACCTCTAATTAGGAACTTTTTAACTCCTAACTAGGGTTTATCGCTTGATTAACTTGGTTTTAAAATAATATGCATAAAATTATATAAAATATCAATTGACGTCAAAATCAGTCAAAACAATGAGCCTTCTCCAGAAAAAATTTTAAAAAAACATTATCAAGAGATTTAATCAACGTGCTAAATTAACACCTACTCAACACAAATTTAGCAAACCAGCCCAGAGCGTTTTAAATCAAAAAAAAAAACTTGCGATAGCTCAGGCAAACACATAATATTCCATCGTTTCTGCCTTAAATTTTTGCAATTAATACATCGATTTTTACGTTAAACAGAGTCAAGAAAAAAAAAGCAAAATGCTCTAATTTATAAGTTTTGTTGTGTTGGATTAATATGATATTTGTTGTTTTTTATGCAACTCTTAGCCTTTAAAGGTGCGGTGCACAGTCAAACTTTTTTTCTTCGATTTTGGTGATTTTTTTTAAACTGTTTTGTACATTTATGCTTATACAAGAGTGTCAGTTTTTTTCGTTTCATATAACTCGCTATTAAACTAAACAAAAACAAATAAAATATTGCTCTCATGAAAAAGCACCTGCTTAAATTCAGCTGAGCAATTAGAATAAATAATGGTAAACATGTTAAAACACGATGTAATTCATTCTGACCGATTGATATTTTACAAATGAAGTTAAGGTTACGTCTTATATTTAGATAAATTAAAAAAACATAACTGGCTAAACTGAATTTTCGTACAATTTTTATCATTTTAAGTTCTTACAAATCTAATTCAGATGTTTTTGCTTAAAGTTTTTGCGTAGTTGTAATCTATTTAAATTCAGTTCAACTGGACCTATAGTGCATAGACTAAAGGTAAACCCAACAAGGCTGCAACAGTTGTTCGTTGGATTAAAAAGTGTCCCCTATTAAGTAACATTAAAATAGGGACAGTTTGACGTCACTTTATCAACCAATTAGATTCGAAATAATAGGGAGTATTTGTTTGATAAAGTGACGTCAGATTCTTCTGATTTGAGAGGTTACTTAAGGGGGGCATCTTTTAATCCAACTAACAACTGTTGCAGCCACGTTAGGTTTACCTTTAGTTCTGAATATGATTTTTTTAGTGTAGGAAGAGGGTACAATACTACTAGCCCCAGTCATATGTAGGGGGAAAATTAAGAAACAGCGAGCGACTAGTACATTTTAGGATTTAAAATATTTCAAATATTTATTGCTTTAAAATCTCAACCACTTCTCTTCAAAGTTTCTTAATACTTTTTAATATTACAAAAGCAAAAGCAGTTTTTGGAGATTTTTAGTTTTTTGCCGCTTTGTAGGAACGGCGTTCCTGGTGCGCTTGGCTGCCAGTTTTTTAATGTTTCAATTACAGAAAATGCTTAATTTAAAAATTCGGAATGGATTTTTTAAAAGTAATTTTTAAATTTTGAATAGTTTTACAACCAAAACATTTACAAAATATCTATGTAGGTTTAAAAATAGTTTCAAAGCACAAATTTTAATTTTATTTTTTCTAATTCAAAATCATTGTTTACAAAAATCTTATTTTAGTGATGATTTCTAACTATTTTAATGTTTGATTAAGAAACCAAAAGTTATTTAGCACAAACTGATATATTAAAGCACTTCAACGTAGTGAAATATATCATCGTGTAGCAATTTTTATGAAGTATAGGTTTAAACTTAAGAAACTAAGAAAACTAAGATTTTTTTCAAATTTTTTTTCTTTTTGTACACTCTCTCGTACAGTAAAAATATGTTGTGTTTTTTCAAATTTTTTTTGTAATTTTTTTAAGTTAATACGTATTTTATTCGATATTTCAATTTATTGATGTCAGCTTGGTTTATTCACTTATATTAAGTTATAGACCAATTCTTTTTCAAGAAACTTATAATTTCACCAATACCATTACCACTCACTAGCTTTGAGAATTAACCGAATAATCTTTCAAAACCAATATTTACAGATCAACTTGATATAATGACAATAAAAAAGATAAATAACATTATTAGATCGTGAAAATGGTTTTAAGAAAAGATACGGATTATTTTGTATTATGGCACGACTTTTTGGACAACACGAACATGCATGGCATGGCCAGTATTGGAAGAAGGAACAGTTCTGTAATCAGAACCACCGTCTGGGCACTTATCACTATTTTTGGTGTCATTGCGGTAAAACATTAAACTTGCTTAAAATGGCTTAAAATATCATTTTATCCAGATATCCAAATATCCAGATTCATTTTGAATGGGTCCGCCTGTTAAAGTGAAAAAAACCTTAATCCACTTTTTTAAGATTATTGCCTCAGGATCACCAAATATGCATTTAAAAAATATTATGAACTGGTTGTATTTTATGTTTTCAAGAAGTTTTTAATTAAATTTTGTTATAACAAATAATTAAAAAGTGTCAAAACTGACAATATTAATTATTGAACGTGGTCTTAAGAAATTGTCCCCATTTTTCTTGGTGCTGCGTCCCACCAGTAAGCTTCCCGCAAGGAAACCCATAAAGGAATAAAGCAGCTGTAGGGGTTCGAATGTAAAATTCGTCTGGTGTGAAGTTCGTGAGATTTCCTTGGTACATATAAAAAGTGGCTAGTGTTGTGAAGTGTCGGTTATGTCCCCAATGCGGCTTCTATTCGAGTTCAAGATATTAGAATATCCTGAACAAAACGGTGCAAGTGTTGTTCTGCTGGCTCGTGATAACTTTTTAGAAGAATTTTACTTCTGGAAGGCGAGGTTGAGCAGTGTGTTCGAGTTAAGATATGCGAGAAAACACAGCTAGTCTTTAGAGAGTGCCCATTTATACATTTTACATTTTGTACTTATACTTGTCCAAATAATGGCAGTTGTTTTGCTGATGTGGTTGTTTTTACCAGAATATTAATGGTAGTTCTCAAAGAAAGCCACCAAAACATATTTTTCCATAATATATTATAAAATCTTACATATCTTGGTACTATTAAATTGTATTTGCATATCACAATCTTTATTTTTGCAAAACGCGACAAAAAAGACTTTGTTATTCAATGTGCGAAGTAGCTTTTTTTTTTGTTCGAAAAAATATTATTCACTTTATATTTTGTTACAGATTAAATTTTCCACAGTGGAAACAACATAAAATTTATTGAATTAATTTAAATTTTTTTTAGCTCGGTATATTTGGATTTCAACTGTTTTCAAAGTTTTTTAACTACGATGTTTCGGTAAGGCCTTCATCAATAATATTATCAATTTATTATTTTTAAAACAATTAAGTAAAAGAATTAAGTAAATCAATAACTTTTAAATTCTGATTTAACACAAGAATAAATGAAATTTTATTGATTAAATTTTATAATTCTTGTTCCTAATATTTTTTTAAAATTGTTAATAACTTTATACACGTATTTAGTTCATTTGAATTTGTGTCTGATAAATGCTGAATTTTTTTTATTTGCATATAAAATAATTTTTAAAGCCAAACATTTAAATTTTTTTGTTTTAGCCAAAATAAAAACAAACAAATAAAAGCATTATTTAGTTTCAAAGTTTCAAAATGAATATTTTAAACAAAACTTATATGTAACTTCTCTGTCGGTTCGTGTTTTATGATTTGACAATACTTTTATAATTTTATAATAAGACAAATCAATCATTAAGATCAACAAATAAAACAAATAAATCCTTTTAGGTAAAAGTCAGTGTAAAATACCGCCATTTGCAAGATTTTCCAGCTGTTACAATTTGTAGGTTTATATATTGTTGGAATTACTTATATTTTTATTTTGTTAATATATTTTAAAATGCTTGTGAGCGTTTAATCAATAAATTTTGAGTTAAAAAATAAAATAATTTTTATGATTTGAGTTTTATATACTCAAACATCACATTATTTTGTTTTTACCAATTTATAAATTGTCCGAAAGATCAAAGTTCTGCGGAACTATCACTCAAAATTTTATTTTGCTTTTTTTGTTTTTTTATCGTTATTTACTCATTCACATATATTTTATTTATTTCTAATTAATTAGAAAATAGATGCTTAACGCAAATTATATTCGAGTCTGCTAAAAATCAAAAACGAATTGTACTTTAATACGTAAGGAACAATTTGACTAAGTAAAACAGGTAACAAATCTTAAAAAATAAAAAAATAAATTAAACGAATAAAGCATTAATTTTACAAAAATTAAAGTTGACATCATCAATTTTTTTGTTTTTATCTTTTAAATCAAAATTTTCGCTTAAATATTTGTTGATTAGTACTTTTAGGTCGGCAAGCAGTTTTATTTTTTTGTTTCAAAGCACGAAATAATCCACTATAATTTGAAGAATGTGGAGACATTAGTGGGTCCTATATGACAGTAAGGGCCGGTTCACACCAGAGTGGCAACTGATAGGTGACGCACAGCGCACACAGTTTACACCGCAGCAACAATGAGAGTGTAATGATATAAACGCGGGCGTTCACTATCAGCTATCAACTGCCACTCCGGTGTGAACAGGCCTTAAGAGGCAGCTCAGTTGTTTTTAAAACACAAAAAAGGCAGAAAAAATTGTTTAGGGTTGATGGAGCCGAGGGAATATAGAGCTTGAACTTGGAGCCAAAAATAAGAAACTTGGAGCCATAAGTGGAGAACTTGCAGCCATAAGTTGGGAACTTGGAGCCGAAAGTAAAAATCGCTGAAATGCTTATCTAAGCCTAAGCGAAGCCTAAAGGCTGGTTCATACTTATGACAAAACGTTCTTTTGGACAAAGTCCAAAAGACAAAACTCCTTTGGACTTTGTCCAAAGGACAAAAACAGCGTCAAAACGTTTTTTGGACTTTGTCCTTTGGATTTTGTCCGAAGGACAGAGTCCGAAGGACAACGTGTTCATACTTTTTGTCCTTTGGACTTTTTCCTTTGGATTGTGTCTTTTGGACTTTGTCCAAAGGACAAATTTCAAGTAGCGTTCATATTTTGTCCAAAAGAAAAAGTTCAAAAAACATTTTGGCTTGTCCAAAGGACGTTTTGGAAAATTTTCCTTTGGACTTTGTCCAAAGGACGTTTTGTCATAAATATGAACCAGCCTTAAATCTAAGCCCAAGCCATTTTTTTCTTAAGGGCTTTATTTTCCCATTGTTTATGGCTCTAAGTTCACAAAAATTTCCGATGGTTTCAAGTTTCCTGCTTGTGGCTCTAAAGACTCTGTACCAAAAAAATTATTGGTTTTTTAATCCAGCGGGACGGCCCACCATTTAAGAAAACACTACATGGAATAAAAACGATGGCACAATTAAGTAAATGTATATTTCCTTTGGCAAATATATTTAGTTTTAGGATTTCATACTGATTGGAATTCGAGCCTGTTTACTTAAAAGAGTATGATTAAAATATTAATTGAAATTTAAATTAAAATAGATATAAACTTTGCACAAAAAAATTTGTTTATATATTGAAACTTAATTCATTTAGGTAATGTAAACCCAGTTCGGATCCACATTCTGTAAGTTATTCACTAAAATACTTTTAAAGTTTAAAGTTAATTTTGTGATTATAACTTAAAATGAAATAATTAAACTTTACAAGATGCTAAAAAAAGTTTTTTTTAGAAAAAATTTAAAAGATGCTAATTATTCAGAAGTCATTAACTACCTGTGGGACTTAAAGGAGGAAATCCGCATGGTAATATATAAAATAATTTGATGTTGTTTAGACAAAAAAGCTGTAACCGCCGTTTTAAATCTCAGTTTAGCTGCTCTTTATAAAATAAAAAAAAACATGATTCATATCTTAACAAAAAGACAAATTAAAAATCAGAATAAAAGCACTAAATAATAAAACTGAACCATCTGTTATATTTTATTACTAATTTATTAGTTGCATTTTCGAACGTGTGTGCGAGTTTTCTAGCAGTTTTCCAGAGTTTTCTAGTTTTCTTGCGCTGCCATTTTTAACACAGGGTTAGTTTTCTTGCAATGGGGACTGCGACTTTTTTTGCACTCAATACTGCTTTATTCGCACTGCGATTATTTTGGCACTGCGTCTGGCAGCACAACAAAAAAGTACAGACACTGGTAATTATTTTCAATGAAGTAAAACACTTCGAAACTTGTTTTATTTAATTTTAAAACGTTGGAAAGTTTATTTCATTAAAACTAAAAAGGTTTCACATTTTAACGTAAAAAAAAACGACTTTTACTCATTTAAACACAAAATTTAAGCACTGCGATTATTTTCGCAGTGCTAAAATAATCGCAGTGCGAATAAAGCATTATTGTGAGCAAAAAAAGTCGCAGTCCCTACTGCAAGAAAATTAACACTGTGTTAAAAATCGCAGCGCAAGAAAAGTAGCAGAAAATGATGGATTTTTGCTAGAAAAGTTACACACAAGTTCGAAAGTGCGACTGTTCTAGGAAAATTTTGGTCAAAAATATAGTGTGCAGTTGGACATTCTCTTTTGTTATAGGCACCTTGCACTGAAACGCAGTTTATACATGAAGTATGCAATATACATAAGTGTCACCATAATGGATAATTACCGTACTCCTACTTATCTTTTCGTAGTATGCAGAGCAACCGATAGAAAGCGCGCGAAATTACCGTATCTCCTACTTATCTTTTCGTAGTATGCAGATCAACCGATAGAAAGCGCGCGAAATTTCGATCGGTTGATCTGCATACTACAAAAGATAAGTAGGAGTACGGTAATTATCCATTATGGTGACGCTTTTGTATATTGCATACTTCATGTATAAACCGAGTTCCAGTGCAAGGTGTCTATATATTCTTAATTACTATTATATTTAAACTGCTCGCCTAAGCACCCTGCAAACCCGGCAGGCGTGGTTAAAACACAAGGCGCGGTACAAGTACACTGTGTGGCGAACCAAAACTGGACGCTAGGCTGGCAGACTTTTTTTAGTCAAAAAGTACCCCGATGAAAACCCGGGGTCTCCTTTCCTTGAATTCAAAGCCAAATAGCCTGTTCCTTTCAAAACAACAATAAATCAAATATTTATGAACGAAACAGTAAAAACTCTTGAACTAATGAAGAATAATGACGGAAATTTAATTGTACGTACAGAAAGGTCTCACAAAGAATTTAACATATAAAAGAAGTTGGGAAAAGAGGTTATAAAAAATATCCAAAGTTTTTTGTGAAAAACTATTATTGAACTTTCACATTTTGTCGTTGAAGTGTGAACTTTAAAATTTAGAAGACAAACTTGCGGAGAAAATCTAAACTAGAATATCTTTGTTTTTATTAGTTTCATGAATTTTTATTTTATTTTACGGTAGATTGAATTTTTGTATTATAGTTTACCCTTTTATATGCTCTTGTTTAAAAATTGTTTATCGTAAAAAATTATGAGGCATTTTTGGTGTCTGATTTTATTCCTCCTCCTTTTGACTAACATCTCAGTGGAAAATTTTTATTGATTTCTTTCTGTACATTCAAATTTTTATCGCAATTTTTCATCCTTCGAAAATATGAAGATTAGATATCTAATTTTTAATCAAATAAATTGGTTACTTTATACAAAGATTTTTTTTTACAACTTACTAAAGGCAGAAATATATAACACAAGAGAATGTCCGACTGTACAACAAACTTCTGAACAAAATTTTGCTAGAAAAGTTGCACAGTTGCAAAGTGTCTTTTTTGTGTTGTGCGAAAATAATCGCAGTGCGAAAAAAGCGGCATTGAGTGCAAAAAAAAATCGCAATTTTTTTTGCAAGAAAATTAACCATGCGTTAAAAATTGCTGCAAGAGAAGAAAACTAGCAGAAGATGGCAGATTTTCACCAAAAAGTCACACAAAGTTTTGCATGTGCGACTTTTCTAGCAAATTTTCGGCCAAAGCTTTAGTGTACAGTTGGACATTCTCTTGTGTTATATATTTTTGCTAAAGGAAAACTAAAGAGACTGGTTTTTTGTTCAGAAAATAAAAAAGGGTTATTTGTCGCATTAGGGTAAAATATTTTAAACAATCAAAAACTGACTTATTGGAATTGGAATTGGAAATGCCTCTGCCATACCTTTAGCATCTGTTCTAAACTGTTCAGGTACATAATTGACAGTGTATTTACTAGTTATACTTATTGACAGTGTACCTTACTAGTTATATTTTATTAACAATATAAGTTATTTGACATTAAGCATTTATAAATATTATTAAAACAAGAACCATGTAGTGAAACTCAACCAATTTTTTAAACTAAGCTTGCAGCGTTCCAATACATGAGTGGAACAAACATAAACAGTAGCAGCTAATCACCTAAAAAGATAAAAAATATTAACATTACACATAATATAGATGCCATACAGTATTAAGATACAATGAAAAATTGTTAGGTTTGAACTAAGAAGGGAATTTTGGCCAATAATTGCAAAATTGAAAGAAAATTATAATAGCAAAATTTGAAAATACAATGTAATTATAATAGCACAAAATGGGGTAAAGTTAATAAATATATAAAGAGACACTTATGGCACTGCCATAATTGATTTAGGGTCGATGGAGCCTAGGGAACTTGGAGCTGGAACTTGGAACCAAAAATAGGGAACTTGGAGCCGTAAATGGGGAACTTGGAGCCGTAAGTTTGGAACTTGGAGCCAAAAATAAAAATCGCTAAAACGTGTACCTAAGCCTAAGCAAAACCTAAATTTTACCCCAATAAAGTTTTTTCTGAAAGGCTCCAAGTTCCCATTGCTCGTGGCTCCAAGTTCCCAAAAATTTTCCATGGCTCCAAGTTCCTTGCTCGTGGCTCTAAAGACCCCGTACCCCATAATTATCCTTACGTTAACAAGTTAACATATGAGGCAGATTCGCCAGATGGGCAGAGAACTACCACAACTCACTGTTAGAAGCAAAAGTTTCCGGTAAGGCCGCATCTGTAGCCATCCAACCCACCCACTTTAAACTGAACTCTGGGTTGAGTCCAGCAAAATCATACTAAAAATTTATGTCGCAAGAAACGTTGTGCCAAATGATTTCAAATATTTTAGAAGTTGGTGTTTAAGTTCTTATTATTTGTTTAATTTTAAGATTAAGGCAAAAACCTATATACTTAGATCAAAGTTTAGCTTCAACTGGGATATCTTAATTTTTAATGGCTTTTTAATTGACAAAACTGATTATAGAATTACGGCGGAAACCCATTTGGAATGAAAATGGAAGCTGGTTATAGTGGATTGCCCCCTCCTCCTCCTACAGCTAAGGTATTTTTTTGTTTGTTTTTGTTACTTTTTATAAAATTTGTTGAATCAAAGACTGTATGGGCAAAAAACTTTGTTCTTTATGTTTAGATGACTCATTGTTGTAATTTATTTGTATTTTTTTAGTTAGCTTTTAAACTATGTAATATGTTATAAGTATTTTCTTATATCAAACACCATTATTATTCTTTGCCTGAAGCATATGAAAAATATTGTCCAAGTCTGTTTCATATAAGTCCTGCTTAATTCGAGTTCTGCTTTATCTGAGAACTCAAAAGAAGCTCGCTGCGAATTTTTCTCAAGACTCAAATAAAACGGACCCATATTGCCCAATAAGGATATTATAGTTTTAAAACATATTCCAGAAAATAACAAAAAATTATCGAGGACGAAAGGTACAAATAAAAATCTTATTCATCAACCTCAAAGCGTGCCAACCAATAACCATCCAAAAATTATAATTTTGCAAGGGTTCATTTTAGTTTAAGCTAATTTTTTAATTGTTAAACTCAAATAATTTTAATTTTAGACAATAACTTGGACCGAATGGACAGATAATTCAACCGTAGGTTTTGATTTTTAACTTTTATGTTAAATTTTATAAATCTTTTTGTCGTATTATAAGTCTGTTTTATAACGTTTATTTATTGCATTTACTAATTAAATAAAAATACTAAATAATACGTTTATTTCTTTTGAAGAATATACTCAGATGTTTTGACAAAAATGCTTTTCAGTCAGTATCGATCAGCAAAAAATTACAAATTTTTTAGAGTAAAAGTGAAATTATTAACAATTATTGTAGAATTTGGCAAAATTATTGTAAACAAACCTTTTGTACACATAAATTTGCATTCTATGTCGGACCAAAATTAAAACTGCAATCGACTATGGCTTATTGATTTTTTAGTATTTAAACTTGTGTTTTGAAAGGTTAAGATCAATTCTTTTTTATTTTAATTATTACCATTTTAATTTATAACAAAATTTGCATGTAAACTTTGTGCGGAACCGATTGCTTGGATTGCAATATACAAATGTACATGCCAGCGGATTCTGGCATATATCAATTAAACCTACGTAATCAAATAGTTTTTGCTTATCAGATCATTTCATTGAAATTATAAAGCTTATTATGGGGAGTGGTATCACCATTAGCAGCCTATTTTTTAAATGTATTGTGTAATTTCTGTAAAAACTTTTGTGAAAGTAAAAGTAAATAAATGGCAATCACACTAAAGTAATATAAATGTAATTCAAATATATAATTCAAATAAAAATAATCCATTCGTTATTTTTATTAATCTATTAATAAAAAAGTATAATAATTTTTTACAACACTAAACCACTATGTTTACAAAAATATCGTTCATCTCTTGAATATTAAAGAATGCTGAAAGTGGGAAACGAAAAAAACGTCAGATTCAAAACCCTCCACCTCCACTTGGCCAAGAACAACCTCCACCGCCACCAGGTAAAACATTATTATCCTCCGTTGATTTGAATTAAAAAAATTTGTTATTATTTTTATAGGTATATTTTAGACCTGTCTGGCCTCGATGACTTGCAATATTGAATCAAATACTTAACGACAAAACAACTTAAAAGTTTGAGCGATAATATTTTCATATTAAAGCTTAAATATCTTATTTAAACATAATTATTTATCGAATGAATCACTTTGGAACAGAAAATGTTTAGTTTTTTTTAATGACCAAAATTCACTGATTTTTGCAATATTTTGTAAAAAAGGCACTAGCGCTAATTACGAACTTCTATACGTTTCATTTTGTTTAAAAAACGTCATAACCGCTCAATTTTTATTGGTCCTCTCTCATGTCTCCCATATAATTTTAGGAGGTCAGCCAGGTATATTTCAACCAAAAATAATTTTTCAACCAATAACGAATAACCATTCAATAATAAAAATAACCAATTATTTAAATAAAATTGTTGTCATGGTTTTTGTCTTACTATTTATTAACGACCATGGAAACCGATAGTTATCAAAGTTTTAATTTTTTTTAATTTGGTTATAGTTTTGAAAATGATTTTCAGATATCAGTACAAACAAAATACTTGACTAAAATAACAATTGTGACATTACTTTATTGCCCAACCGAGGCACAGCGTTCTCTCGCTAGGGCGGAGCTCACTAGGCGCGGGACTCGTGCCCTAATTAGTGTATCACGCTGGACCAAATCCTTTGTTCTAAACGGAAGGAGTTCTATATTAACAAAAGAACTCGCCATAAGTTGTCTAAATAGTGTCGTAACAAACCGCCGCGCGAGGCTGGTTTAGAAAGGGGCGCGCCCGCATTTCTCTAATAACGCGCTCGCCCACCTCCCCGCATTTTAAAGTCCGGTTTTTATTTAAAACTTCATTTGCCCCTGACGGCATTGAGCGCCGCTGCTCCTCCCACAACCTATGTATAATTGTAACGTGATCACGAATACTATATAACATTTCAAAGCCAAAATTCTTTGATAAAAGTGATACTTTGAAGCTCTAATTAGAACCGTGGTTCTCATAGAATGGGATATTCTATGAGAAACATGGTTCTAATTAGAGCTTAGGGCCAGTAATTTATCTTATAGGGCGCACCCACAACCTAAAAAAATAGTCAAGTTTGATTCCTTGATGGCTGAAATTTGCTTTAAATAAAGGCACGTATATATAAAACAAATATAATAAAGTAATACATGTTTTATTTATTTTTGCAACAATTTAATTTAAGCTAAATGTAGCATTGAAAAATTATGTTTTTTTTATTAACTAAAAAATATCCAGGTCAAAAAAAACATTTTAGGAACTATCGAAGGTGGTGAACCTCAACCTGCTGGAAATGATTATACTTCTGATCAAATTGGTCCAGTTCCTGATGGTCCTCCGCCCGGACCTTATGGACCTGGTCCTGATGGTCCTCCTCCTGGGCCCGGACCTTATGGACCTGGTCCTGGTGATCCCTATCATAAAGGTCCAGGACATGGCCCTGAAGTATGTTTGATTTTAAAATAAATTTTAACAAAGCAATGTACCTAGAATCGACTATTTATTTATACAACATTCTTTGATACTGCTGAAAGTCATCTAAGATTTAACAATGAATGCATCACCTAAAAACAAAAAACAGGTTTATCTAAGATCATAAATTCGCTTACAAATAAACAAAAATTTTAACATTGCATAATATCCGCGGATATGCTAAAAACTATTTTAAACGAATTGGAACTCTTTTTTAAAATCTCACCTTTTGTAAAAAGGTGAGATTTTAAAAAAGAGTTCCAATTCGTTTAAAAACTATTTTAAACGAATTGGAACTCTTTTTTAAAATCTCACCTTTTTACAAAAAATACAAAAAGTAGTCAATTTTAGCCATTAATAATAAAGATATTTTTGTTCTAATTTGATTGGAAAAATAATGGTTAATAAGCTATTCAATATTTAATATAACACCGTCTTGCTCCAAATTCTATTTGTTTTATTGTTAAATAAACGATTCAATTCTGCATTCATCGAGGTCGGCTACGTTTAAATTTTTAAAATTTTTAAATGTTTTAAACGTTTAAATGTTTAAAAATATAAATATAATGCTTTTTATGAGCCCATCACGTAATAATTACGTAGTTTCGTGCAGATATACAAACACACCCAGCATATTATAAATATTAAACTTTATGAAAAAGCCATTTTTTACATAACGCAATTTTTAACTGTGTTATTTTGGCAGTAAATTTCTTAATCTGGATTTCTTTTCAGGAACCTGCGCCGCGAAAAAAAATTAATAGTTTCTGTGAAAAATTTCTGCGTGAAAATAAACAGCATTGAATGCTTAGAAAGTCACGTGCACAATAAAAATCGCACGTGCGATTTTTTTTTGCAAAATTTCGGTCAAAAATTTAGCGTACAGCTAGATTCACTTGTATTGTATACTGTTAATAATAGTAACTGGAGTATTGTTTATAGTCTTACATTCAATTCAGTGGAGAAGATTTTGCACCAGAGAGTTGGGATGAAGATTTTTGGGTAAAAACGATGTTGTTAGTATATTAAAATGATTTTATTGTTTTATTGTCAAGCCATTAAAATAATCTAAGGTATATTTATGAGTATTATAATGATTTTTTAGATTGACACAAACTGACGACAAATTAACAACTTTTTTGTTTAATAGTTTTTTGTTTTAATACAACTAAGTAAATTGTGAAAGTTCATCGTTTTTATTTTAAATTTGATATCAGAAAAAAGTTACTTTAAACAAATAGGACTGTTATTTAATATTTATAAATGCCCATATTCAAATGAGAATTATCTTTTTTAATTGCAACCTTTTGCAAATGACATTGATATCATTTTGAAGATGAAAATATGAGCTCTGAGAATATTTTGAAACTTGATGCCGTCAAAATATTAACTTAAAGCCGAAAGTATTAAAAGCGTTTAGCCTTAGACTTCTTAAGTGTTAAAATTAAAAATATCCGGCTTTAACTTTCCTACTCCTGGTAGCTCAACGCTTTTTCGGCTGCAAAGACCCAACCCAAAATATTCAAATTGATTGAGATTAACGAAATGGATCGCTCAGACTAAGCGGTTTTTAGCACTTCTATGATTTGCTAATATTAAATAACTTATAGATTTGTCCGAAATATAAATGTTTATAGTTATTTTAGAACCAAATGGGTGACGAAACGTATGACGCTGCATATGGCGCCACAACGTTATACAAGGAGTTTTTGGAAAGTTTGGCTTATGTTGACGTCGAATCGCAAGAAATCTTGGGGCACCAGATTCAAACTATGATTGTAGACTGCCAGTTTAAAGGGAAAGTTTGCACTCCGAAGTATATTTTTTGCCGAAATTTAATTTTAAATAAACTTAATAAAAAAATCTTTGTTTGTGCATAAACTTTATTTAGTAGTTGGGAAAAAACGGCATTTTCCAAAGGTCTTCAGAGGACATTAAGGGCTTTTTCACATTGAAGCGACAAGGAGAATTGCGTTCCACTCGCGTTTGCACCGTTACATTGTCAAATGTCGCTGAGGTGTGAATGCGTTGTCACTTCTCACTAGGCCTATTTAATCAAATTTAAAAAAAATTTGCGGATCGAAAAACCAAGTGGCGTGAAATTAAATTTAGTTTTCTCTAAGAAGTTTAAATGAATATGCTTTTTGCAGTTTTGGACCAGTTTTCGAAAAAAAATAATTTTTTTTAACCTTTCACTTTATTTCTTTGAAAATTAAACAAGCTGCGAAAGTGTAAATACGTGATGTAAAAAACTATTCTTAAAGGTTGTTTTTGCAGGGCGACGCGATACATATTAGGTCGGTTTAAGATTAAGACACATGGCTTTAAAAAATCGGAAATATTTTAATTACAATAAACAAGAATAATACAAGAAAATGCCCGTCTTTACACTAATTTTGGACCAAAATTTTGCAAGAAGAAAAGTCACACATACACAACTTTGGGCGAGTTTCCTGGCAAAAATCCACTACTTTCTGTTAGTTTTCCCGCGCAGCGATTTTTCACGCAGTGTTTTTTTATACTGCTATTATTTTGCATAACAAAATAAAACAGCTTGCACATGTTCAATCAACTTTTCTAGCAAATTTTTGTACAGATTTATTGCACAGTCGGATATTTTCTTGTGTTATATATTCTTGTACATAATAAATAAAAAATAACTATTGGTGGGCAAAACAGCTAAACCCGCAAGCGTTCTAAAATAAACAAATTACAAATGGAGTGAATTGATTTATACAACGGATATAAGTTAGCAATCTATGGCCGGTGAAATCCCAGCTCCAATTACAAGTTTTTTTTAGTTTAATTTGAAAATGTACTGTAGTATTTGTAAACAAAATAAAAACATACAACATACCTCAAACCACTACAAAATAACACAGAATATATTATTAACCGATTAAAAAATTTGAGGCGTGACCAATCAACAAAAAAGTGGATTTGTTATTCTAATAATTTGTAGAAATTTTACCAAACTGTGGAATTATAAGTATGGAAACTGTTATACATTTAACTCGGGATGGAATGATAGCGTTATTCAAAAAGTCGACCGGCCCGGTCCTTTAAATGGTAGGTATATATAATAATAATTATGTATTTTATAAGCAACATCTAAAAAAAGTCATAAGGATTGTGTTGAGTATTTGACAGTAAAATAATAAATTATTGTAAATAACTGATATTTTTTTATTCCAAAAAATCTTAAAGAAATAAGTTCTAGGTTTTAGTTTAGTTATACCATCAGTGTTATAAAGGTTCAATAATAACAGCTATTTACTGGAAAAACTTATGATAACCAAAACAATTTTGGGTCGTTAGAGCCAAGAAAACTCAAAGCTAGAATTTAAAACCGGGAAATTTGAAACTTTGAACCAAAAAAGAAAACTTTGTAGTCTAAGTTTAAAATTACGAAAATTTATTCGTAAGCCTAAGCATAAACCTAACCCCAGATCAACGTTTACTTTCGGCTCGGAGTTCTCATTTTCGCGGCTTTAAGTTTGTAAAATTTATTGACGGCTACAAATTCCCTCATTACAGCTCTAAAGACCCCGAACGAAAAAAAAAAACTGACAATAAATCCGTATATTACGTTACACCCGCTTTAGTCCATGAATGTGAATCTGTCGACAAACAAACCACCTTTCGTAAAAAATCAGTATTTTTCTGCAATCGTACAGCCGCTTTTCACTGTGCGTGGAAGTTGCCATACAAATATAATATAGTTTAAAATTTGTAAAAAATGCTGCCCTAAAATTACAACTTTGGCTAAAGCCGCTCTACGAAGGTAAATAATATATTGCATAGAAGCTCTTGACGTGCTGATATCAAAAATATAAGTTTTTGCTCTAGCTTGTCAGATAACCAAAATACAAAACCTTTTGTGTCCCAAAATTTTTTTGAGCTTATTAATTTTATTTTTATTTTTTTTAGTTGTGCTTATATTCATATGAAAAAAATATTTATTAAGCCCTTTATTTTTATTTCTACAAAACTCCCTAATATGTCCGATCCAAACTCTAAAACGAACCGTTTTGTATTATTAAGTGGGTTTGTAACCGGGTAAGTATATACATTAAAAGGTTAAAAATAATATTTTTTAGAATCAGCTCGGTTGAGGCTTTTATATAAACACAGGAACAGCTATAAAAAGTTAAAAATGCAAAAATACCCTATAGAAAATTCGTGGAACATATAGTTTGTATTTCGGTAACCCGATAAGCCAGAGAAATATTTTTATATTTTTAAAATCAGCTTGTTAAGAGTTCTAATATGATATACTACTTATTTGGGTAGAGCATCGTGAGCGAAATTTGAAAATTTAGGGGTTGCCTATCAGTGGGTAAAAGAAAACGTAAAATTTTGGAAATTTTACCAAAGTTAAAATTAGGAGACTAAATTTTGCAACGTGTTCAATATGCGCCGCCAAATCTGCCGCCAAACTGCCGCCAAACTGCCGCCAAACCGCCGCCAAACTGCCGCCATTTAGGAACAAAGGTGTTAAAGTAAAAAAATTTTATAATAAGATGGTTTTAACTAATTTATAGTTTATTTTTCTAACTTTAAAATTTACAAAAATGTGTTATAAATATAAACTCGGTTTTACTCGACTTTTTTTAAGGTTAAGTTTACGCATTACTACTCTCTGTTTTTTTAGCGATACTGGAAAAAAGTTGACAAAAAATTTTTTGTTTGCGGTCTTATAACTTTTGAACGCGCCGCGATCAATATGCAAATATCTTGCGTTAAGATCCTTGTACTTTTGGCTACCTCCTAAAAAAAATTTTTTTAAAAAATTTTGGGGGTTAGCCCCAAAATTGCCGAAATTTACGGTCGATTTTTTTTGGCCAAATTTCTAACTTTTTACCATATGCGGCTGGCTTTACGACTGAAAATTTTTTGGCAGATTGCCCATACTTTTCTAAGCCAAAAATATATAGTTTTTTAGAGGTAACCTACCTGGGTCGGGTACCCCGAGAGGTTAAAGAGGACAAATTTCACGATTTTTGCTAAAAATCTTTGTATGGGGGACACCAAATGCATATTATGGCATCATGCTCAAAAACTGTTAGAGCAACAGATCTGAGACCCGGGGAATTTATGCGGAAATTTAAGTTTGACATTTTGGTGATAGTCTCAAAAAAATTTTGATGCCCTAAGGCACTGCAATGGCTGACCTCTAAAAAAAACTTTTGACACAGCCCCTCTACATAGGCGAGTAATATTTCATTTTAAAGCTCTCGGCGTGCTGATTTAAAAAATATAAAAAAATTTGCTCTAAATAGTCGGGTAACCAAAATACAGACCCCTTTGTACCCCCAAAATTAGTAAGGGGTAATTTTTTTGTTTTTATTACTTATAAGCCGTGTTTATATTCGTTTGAAAGCTCTATGCGTGCTGATTTTAAAAATTTTAATTTTAGACTAAAATTTTTTTTAAAATTTTTGGGGGTACATTATGGGTTGTAAAAATGGTAACCATTAGATGAATCGAGTTGAAATTTATATTTTTGGGATAAGCGTGTCTAAAGCTTTCATATGAGTATAAACATGAGGGTATTATAATAAATATATAAAAAAGACCCCCTAAAAATTTTTGGGGGTACATTATGGGTTGTAAAAATGGTAACCATTGGGTATATCGAGTTGAAAATAATTTTTTTGACATCAGCGTGTCGAGAGCTTTGATATGAGTATAAACATGAGGGTATTATAATAAAATCAGCTCTTAAAAATTTTAGGGGGTACATTGATGGGTGCAAAAATGGGTAACCACTGAAGAAAATTAAAAAAACCATATATTTTTGAAATCAGTGCGTCGAGAGCTTTAATATGAGTATAAACATGTCACTTAAAATGAAAAAAAATGACACAATTACCATTTTTCAAAATTGAGGGTATTTGGGGGTATGTAACCGGGTAACGATAAAAAATTTTAGTTTGAAATTAAAATTTTTAAAATCAACACGCATAGAGCTTTGAAACGAATATAAACACGGCTTATAAATAATAAAAACAAAAAAATCACCCTTTACTAACTTTGGGGGTACAAAGGGGTCTGTATTTTAGTTACCCGACCATTTAGAGCAAATTTTTTTATACTTTTGAAATCAGCACGCCGAAAGCTTTTAAATGATATATTACTCGCCTATGTAGAGGCACTGTGTCAAAAGTTTTTTAGGGGTCAGCCATTGCAGTGCCTTAGGGCATCAAGATTTTATTGAGACTATCACCAAAATGTCGGACTTAAATTTCCGCACACATCCCCCCGGTCTCAGGCAGGCCTGTGGCTCTAACAGTTTTTGAGCATGATGCCAAAATATGCATTTGGTGTACCCCATACAAAGATTTTTAGCAAACATCGTGAAATTGACGCCCTTTAACCTCTCGGGGTACCCGACCCAGGTAGGTTATCCCTAACAAATTATATATTTTTGAGCTCAGAAAAGTATGGGAAATATGCCAAAAAATTTTCAGACGTAAAGCCCCATATGGTAAAAAGTTGAAAATTTGGCCGAAAAAAATTGACCGTAAATTTCGGCAATTTTGGGGCTAACCCCCCAAAATTTTTGAAAAAACTTTTTTATTTTTCAAGGAGGTAGCGAGAGTACAAAAGTACAAGGACCTTAACGCGAGATATTTGCATATTGATCACGGCGCGTTCAAAAGTTATAAGACCGCAAACAAAAAATTTTTTGTCAACTTTTTTCCAGTATCGCTAAAAAAAACAGAGAGTAAGCCTAAGCAAAGCCTAAAAAACAACCTAAACTTTCTTCGCGCAGCTATTTGTTAAAGTTTAGGTTGTTTTTAAGGCTTCGCTTAGGCTTAAAAACGCATAGGCTTAACCTTAAAAAAAGTCGAGTAAAACCGAGTTAGTCTATATTTCGCGCTGAAAAGTTCGCGCGGCGCGCGCTGAAATTGGTAACTACTTTTATATTGATAGCTATGCTGCTGGAGCAAAATGCCCCACGGCGCTGTAGGCTATAGTCTGATCAGCTACTTTCTAAAAAAGAGATCTCTATGAAGAAAAACAACTCGGTTTTGTTTTAAATTTTTTTGTAGAATAAAAAAAGATAACCAGTTTTTTGTACTATAAAAAATTGTTAAAAAATGTAAATATGAGATTAACATTATTTAATTACATATACCTGAGTTAAAACCTTAGTTTTTAAATGGTGGCGGTTCGGCGGCGGTTTGGCGGCAGATTTGGCGGCGCACATCCAACACGTAATTTTGCAGAAATCTCATGGGGCTCAGCCGATTCGGTGCAAAAAAGCACCCTAGAAAAAATGCACCCGCGAAAAAAGGGCCCGATGAGTGTAAAAACGCAATGAAACTATGAAAAAACGCACTCGACTACGAAAAAAGGGCACAATGGCGGAAAAAATTCAAAAGGAAAGAACGCACCCTAGAAAAAATGCACCGGCGAAAAAAGGACCCCACTTGTGTAAAAACGCTTAGAGACTATGAAAAAACGCACCCGCCTATGAAAAAAGGGCCCCACTGTCAGAAACTGTTTTTTTATTGCGTAAACACCTTCGTGAGGAAGAGTATGGATGAAACGGTGATAATTCAAAAAAGTACAAACGCCATTAACAGTATGAAAAAAAATCTTTTAAGAACAAATAGCTTATGCAGCTAAAAAATTTAATTATTTTTCTTTATTTCTTAACAAATAATATGCTATTCTACGACTACATCTAAAAAATTGAAAGTCCACGAAATTAGAAAACGTATTTCAAAAACGAATAAATAAACTTACACTGTTTTTTATTTAAAATCAAAACATTTTTAAACTGGAAAAGGTCACAAAGAAAAAAAAATTATTTTTTAAACATTACAGTACGTCGCTACTACTGTAAATAAGTTAGTTTTTTAGGTTCATAACAAATTTTTCTCATACATAACGGTTTTTAAGCTACCAATACTGTGCAATGTATTTGATTAAAAAATCTTTAAAAATTTTCTAAAAGTGATTTCAAAATCGTTTGATATTACTGTTCTTACCACATAAATAGGATGCATTCGTAATTATTAATGTTTTTAAAAAAACAATTGCAGTGATAAAAAAATGTCAAAATCTTTATTTTGATTACAAACATTTTGAAAACAGATTTTAATTGTATTTATTTTATCTATTGATGTTCCTACTTTTCAATATAATGCTGTGGAGCTCTGGCCAATTAACAAGGAGAAAACTCCGGAGCTCCGCCTTTTAAATTAAAAACTTTATAGAACCGTTACTTTCAAATATTCAGTTTGGTTTTAGAAAATTTCGTAGCACAGTGGACGCCTTAATTCTATTCGAAGAGTACATTTGTAGCGGTTTTGAGTGGTGCCGACTTAATCGCAGTCCAACCAAAGTAGTTATTGTGTTTTTTGATATCAGTAAAGCTTTTAAATCGCTCCCTCATCAAAGCCTGTTAAAATTCCTTCGAGATGACTTTGGTGTCACCCACTGTTTACTTAATTACATTAAATCTTATCTTTCTGGAAGAACGTTTGAAGTCAAGATCGAAAATGTGCTGTCCAGAGGAAGAGTTGTTTCAAGTGGTGTTCTCCAGGGTTCAAAACTTGGGCTCTTACTTTATATAGCTTACAGTAATCTTTTAGGGTCTGTAAATCTATCTCCTAACTCAAAACCAGTTATGTATGCCGAACATTTGTGTCTAATTAAGCCAATAGTAAGACCAAACGATGAAACGGCTATTAACAACGACATTAATACACTAAATCAATTTTTTGCTGAGCGGTATTTAACTGTCAGTACAACAAAAACAAAGCTTACCTCGATAATTGCAATATTGAATCGACTATTTGACAACAAAACCATTGAAAATTTTTAACGAAAGCGATTTGATAACAAAGATAATAATATAAGATACCTGTATTTTTATAATTTAATTATCAAATTACTCAATTTGGAACCCAAACAGCGATTCTTTAAGAGATAAAGTTAATTTATTTTTGCAAATTTTGTAAAACGGTGGAATTAAAAAAATCAGCGTTCTTATTTGTTTTAAAAAAAAACATGTCATAACCGCACAATTTTAATTGGTCCGCTCATGTCTGCATACTAATTTAGGAGGTTAGCCAGATATAATTTAATCATAATTTTCTTAATTTTACGTTTAAAAGCTTTTAATTAAAAAGCTTTAAAAAGAAAAGAAACAAAAACATAAAAAGGCAATCGTTTGATAATAGGTAATTACTTATAAAGATATGGTAAAGATATGGTATTAAAAAATAAAGAAAAATACATCAAATTGTGAGGATAAAATAATTTTTTACGCGATAGGTGCTTTTTTCACAAGGCGTGTGCTCCTAGTTGGTTGACAACGCTCTGTTTACGTAATAAAAAACAGTTTCTAATAGTGGGGCCCTTTTTTCATAAGCGGGTGCGTTTTTTCATAGTCTCTCAGCGTTTTTACACTAGTGGGGCCCTTTTGTCGCAGGTGCATTTCTTCTAGGGTGCGTTCTTTCCTTTTAACTTTTCCCGCCATGGGGCCCTTTTTTCATAGGCGGGTGCGTTTTTTCATAGTTTCTTGGCGTTTTTACACTCATCGGGCCCTTTTTTCGCGGGTGCGTTTTAACTAGGGTGCTTTTTTCCCATTGCTTAGCTCAGTCATGTGGCTCTTACCATTTATGTTATTAAATTATGTTTTATTTATTTATTTATTTATAAATAAATTTTATTCATTCATTCTTGTGGACGGTTTAAAATAGAAATTTTGTGTTGCTGTGAATCCACAATTTTGGCAAAACTCGTAAAATTAAACCACTTTAACCTTTCATAGTCCTCGCTCTAGGCGGGTTACTTCATAAAAAATATATATATATTAAGATCAAAAAAATATGTGGAATTCACATAAAAATGTTCAGACATAAATATATTCATATCATATGGTCAAAGTTTTCATTTTCGTCTAATAAATGTGTTTTGTTGAATGTTTACTATCTAAGGGATAATCCAACATTTTTTACCTTAACGAACAGTCAAAAGTTCAATTAGCTGAACACCAGATATTTGTAGAAGCTCCTGGTTTAAAAATTACAAAATATCAGACTCAGCCAAACAAGTCTGTTAACTATGATTCTGTCTATATCAAAAATATATAGTATTATATATTGTTGTCTCTATCATTTAGAAATGGAAAATGAATTCGATTAAAATTTTAAGTCAAAATTGTTTAAGTGGTTTTAAAGTCGTCGAAGGGCCAATAATTTGCTGTTTAATTTTAAAGTTTTTTAGGTTTGTCTCTTGAGTTATTTGTTGAAGAAATGCAGTACACAATGGAAATAACACCAAATGTCGGATTAAAAGTCGTCGTTCATTCACAAGATCGCGCACCATTCCCAGGTTAATTACTTGTTTTGATCACTGTTCAATTTGTGCACTACAGGGTTTAAAGTTCCCAATAGTTTTTCGCTGGTTACCAATTTCCAATATTTACGGCTATAAAGTCCACAAACCAACGGTTTTACAAAACGCAAGGCTTTGAGAAGTATTTTGAGCCTATGAACAAATTTCTCCCTAACAAATCCGTCCGCATGCAGAACTTCATCAACAAAAATCAGGTTATGAATTTCATGCGACAGTGGAAAACGCTTGTTCAATACCACTAGCATACTAAACGACAATTTTATAGTTTGGGGTCGATATAGCCAAGGAAACTTGGAGATGGAACTTGGAGTCAAAAATAGGGAACTTGGAGCCGTAAATGAGGAACTTGGAACCGTAGGTTGGGAACTTAGAGCCGAATATAAAAATCGTTAAAACGTTTACGTAAGCCTAACAAAACCTAAATCTAAGCCCAAACAATTTTTTTCTTAAAGGCTCTAAGTTCACAATGTTTGTGGTTCCAAGTTCTCAAATATTTCCGATGGCTCTAAATTTCCTGCTTGTGGCTCTAAAGACTCCATACCAATTTCAATAACATTCATTAGAGACTGTAGTAATGATGTAATAAATAAACATAAATATATGTTTTTGGCTATTTGAATTGCTTGCAAAAAGTCAAAACTATACATAAATTTCGTATAAATCCTAAACTCCGTTAGCAACATATAACTGCTTAGTTTGAATTTTGTCGCCAGTGCAACAAATTTTTGTATAGGCTGTATAGTTTCCAGTTTATTTTTAGAAGATGAAGGGATTGAGATTAGCCCTGGGTTTCAAACTACAGTTGGTGTGCGTATGGTAAGTAATATATTTTAATTCAGTTCAGGGGTGGTATGCTGAAGGTTTAATCCGACTTAAAATTAATCTGAGATTAACGGTTGTCGACACACAGTAAACATACTAACAAAATTGATTGAATAATCTAGGTTAAGGAAGTTAATAGACTTAATCTCAGATTAAATCGTCATTAATCCGAGATTAGCGGGAAAAATCCGCAAATTTTTAATCCACCTCAGGAGGTGGTTTAAAAATTTTCATAAATTAACAATTTAATTTCAAGTTAGTGACGATTTAATCTGAGATTAAACCTAATCTCAGATTAAATTCGTTAAACTAGATTATCTAATCGATATTGCTAGTATGTTTAGTGTGTGTCGACAATCGCTAATCTCAGATTAACTTTAAGTCGGATTAAACCTTCAGCATACCACCCCAGATCTCTTAGGAGCAATTTTAAAAATGCTCTTTTTAAAAAATATAGAAACAGCTTCCTAAAGCTTAAGTTTGTCGGCAGTGAACGTATTTTTTATCGCGTTAAAACAAAATATTGTGTTTTTTTACCGCAAGACTGTTTAAAAAGGTACCAAAACGTATGTTTTGTATTATTCGTTTTTGGTACATACAGTTTATAAATCGTGGGGGATTATTTTTTAATACAAAAATCTAAATTAATTTTGCCAATCATTTAATATTAAATTAGAATTGGTTAGATTTAACTTATAGCTGAAAAAATAATAATATTAAAATTATAATCAGTACGAACTTTTTTATGCGGATCTTATATCCAGAAGTATATTTTTATAATACAACTAATAGGTGTAGCCGTACATAAAAAGACAGAGCATAGTATATAAATAAGTGCCTGCTTTTTATGTTCCGTCTAGAAAGTTTACTATCAAAAAAAAATGGAACAACATGTGGCTATATAACTTCAAAAAATTTCTTTATATAGCTGCGCCACGCCTACACTGGGCCGGTCTAATAACAAGAACAGCATGTTAACAACCTGTCAAGTTAACCGGTTGTTAAAAACGAAGTTATTATCGCTTACGTTTGCTTTTCTTGCGAAAAACATTTCAAACTTTTTAATTTAAATGGGAAAAATTGACATCCTTACAATTTGTAACAGAAGCCAACAGTCTGCTATTCAAAAAACATAAACTGGTGTTGTTGGGCGGTTTACATAATTTGGCAAACTCATTCCTTGTCACCGGAAGGATTTTATTAAGCGGTCAAAAAAATTTATTTCGCTATTTTTGAGTTTATCCTCAAAAAATCGATATGACAAATGAAATAAATAAAGAATTCAAAATATTCGCAAAGTTTTTCACATTATGATGTGAACGAAAAATACGTTTTCTATTAGTAACAATAAAACTGCTAAAAATGTATACCTCAACAACAGAACGGAACGATTATAAAAATATGTCATTGCACAACTAAATCTATAGTTTATTAGATTATATTTTTTTTATTCAAAAAAGTGGTAGATTAGTTTATAAAAAATTTTTCTGAGAATAGAGCAGGAAAGGGGGCGATTGATTCTTTTGCTTATGTTTAGACAGAAAAAATTTGAGCTAGTCTGAGATTTTCAAATTTATAGTTGTTTCTTACACATACAAATATAACCTTCTAATTGAAAAATTGGCAATATAGCGCTTGTCAAAACATGCTGTGAGTATGATTTTTCAATTGACATTTCATCAGACTAAAGCAAAAAACAACAGTGCTGCGTAATTAGTTCAATGTATAAACAAATCATTATCATATGGTAGAAATTTTTATTCAGTGGGCAGCTTTTTAAACCAAATGCACATTTCCTATGTTTCTCATCTTTTTTGTTTAAGCATAAGCCCGGGAAGAAATCGCCCCTTTTTACTGCTCTAGTCTTAGAATATTTTTCAAGGTTAGTAAATTATATAAATAAAGCAATATCTAAAAGCTAGCATACTACCACATGTCAGTTGCTTGTGCCCATAATAATCATTTTATTAATTTTTTTAACGTCATATTTTCCTTTTTTGCATTTTCATCCGTTGAACGCGTTTGCGTTACCCGGTTCTGCCAAAAATTCTCGCTTTCCACCAAATGAATTCTTCAGGGGATTTACGACTTTGTAAATTCATCGTTTGGCTTGTTATTTTAACTCAAGCTTAAAATCAGAAGTCAACGTGCTGCTCACACTGGAAAATATAAAAAATGATGATTAATTCAGGTTGCATCGTTTTAAAAATCCGAAAATCACAAAGGTAGTAATTAAAATAAGCAAATATTTGCAATTTTTATTCAAAGGTCATATAATTCATATATATCAAAGCAAATATTTCAACAAATTTTAAATTTAAAAACACTCTTAATTGACAAATGTATTACAAGAACGAAAAAAAAGTATTTTAAAGGGTTAAAACATGAAAGACGAAATTTAAAAAAAATAAGACCTAGGTTCCTGGGAAACCTACCAATAAAAAGTTTTTCAGATTTACCGTTATAAATTAAACAGTTCTTAGAATCATGGAAAAAATTAATAAATTTAATTCACTAAAAAAGCGGCTTTATTTATTTCGATAAAAAGTAAGGATAAAACGTTTATTGAGTACATAAAGATAAGACGTTTCGTATTCAACTGGATCCATCATCAGTTATACAATACATTTCTAAACTATAAAATTACAAAGGATTAATAATGTTTGTGAATATAATATAATATGGGAACGTTTTATCCTTACTTTTTATCGCAATAATAAAGTTTTGATTTCCCCATGGCAAAACTATTGCTAAAATTATTTATTTTGATCCAGACTACTTCAATTCCCAGAGTATTAACTCATTTATTATATTTTTTTAAATGCCAATAAACGCGTCACAGCTATTAATAGGCCTGCACTAAATTGTATTAAATATTGGTTACAAATTCATAATATTTTTGTTGTTATTATTGTTTGAATGCTTATAAGCCTAACGCAACTGTACAACAGAGTGACCACGGAGGAAATACAGGCACATGAACCTCTCTGTTTTTTTAGAAATAATGGGGAAAGATTGACAAAAATCTTCGTTTGTTCTTTTGGGCTTAATACACAAATATCTCAAGTGATTTCTGAACTTTTGGCTACCTCTTGAAAAACAAAAATTTTAAAAAATTTTGTACCAAACTGCAAATTTTGAAACGGCTGAAGTTGACTAATTTTTACATATTTTCTCAAAAGGCGGGAATAAAAAAATTTATGCGTTCTTTCTTATTCGTTTTTAAAAAAACTTCATAAATTTTAATTGTTCCGCTAAAGTCTCTCATACAAAATTACGTGGTCAGCCAGATTCAGATATAATTCAACCAGGCAAATCAAATCTAGCTGACTTCGATAAGTTATAGTAATGAATTCGGCTATAACCATCAAAAATTATCAGCATAAACGGTTTAGCATTAAAGATTAAATATACTTTATTAATTATTTATCAAACAAATAGTCCGTGTCAACCATACAGCTGACAAATAACTTTCCTTTTATGTTTTTTTAAAAAAAGCTTCCGGAGAGACCTTAAGAAAGAGCCCACAAATGAGAGGCGGATTCAATTAAATTTTTCTTGTCCGTAGAAAGCAGAAATTTTTAAAAATATCTTTTAAAAACCATTGAGTTTTATTGATATTCACTTACGCAGCATTAATTGGCTAAAAACGAGTGTGGTAAATCAATATATCATTTATTACCTGTGGTTCCCCGTGCCGCTCCCACGCCACTATAATTTAATTTTTAGAAAAATATATTTTTTTAATTAAGCACTGTTTCAAAAAGAGATTAAATTGCAGATGAGCTTCAGAGCATCAAAGTTCATAGTTTTTAAATTAGTATATAGTTTGGTAAACGTTACCTTAACAGTGTACTCAACTTTTAGTTAGAAATAACCAGATTACCCAGTCCTTTCGTTGATAATTGTACAGAAGGTGAGGTTACAGAAAAAAATATTTACAATGGTCTCTTTGCTGATTATAATTACAGCGTTCAAGTAAGATTAATTTACGCATTTATATTACATTAAAATGAAATCTATTTTAAATCAGTTTTGTTCAATTCAAGTAGTCATACCTTTGTGATAAACTAGATCATTAGTTTTATGTAATATTTTTCTTAATAACGAGAACATTATAATAATCCTTAATAAAGCAGTATGTATCCTGATGCAATAAAATAAACTCCATGCTGTGATACCGCCCGATTTTTCTACGCCTGGCGTGAAAAGATATAGAGTCGATGGAGCCATGGGAACTTGTAGCCAAAAATAGGGAACTTTGAGCCGTAAGTGAGGAACTTGGAGCCTAAAGATGGGAACTTGACGCCGAAAATAAAAATCGCTAAAACGTTTACCTAAACCTAAGCGAAGCTTAAATATAACCCCAAACCAATTTTTTCTTAAAGGCTCTAAGTTCCCATTGCTAGTGGCTCCAAGTTCCCAAAAATTTTCGATGGCTCCAAGTTCCCTGCTTAAGGCTCTAAAGACCTCGTACCCGTGAAATTACGATCATTGTATTTGAAAATTGTGGATATGGACGTGAATTTTACTTGTTTGTCACTGTTTTTTTTTTAAATTACCACAGGGTATGACGGAGTGGTAACGTCGAACATGACAACATTTAAGTCTTTTATTCAAAAACAAGAAACTATTAAAAATATAAAAAATATGCAAAAAACTCACTGAACCGTAAAAACGTTATTAGTCTTTTTGGATTATATGAGCCAGAAAGCCTGTCTGAAACTTAAAAAAAAACAACAAAACACGCGCCAGTGCAGCTCAATGTCCAACTTTGCGGTCCGACTGACGTCTTTTTCTTACCCTTGCAGTGAAATGCAATATATATATATATAACTCCAAAGAGTTAATTTAAAAAAGCTTTATATTTTTGTGTTAAAAGTCATGTTTACTTAAAATTTTTCACTTCAGGCATGTTTCAAGACTTGTATCCAAAAGATGTTAGTTCACACTTGTGGTTGTGCAAGTGCAGCCTTCCCATACCGGCACTTTGTATTGTATGGATTACATGAAAACTATACAAAAGGCAACGAAACAATTTGTTATTCTAGCAATCCAACTGACGGTAAGTGTTAAAAGCTTAATGTAAAAATAAATTTTTATGCGTTTTTCGCAGTATTTTTTTATTTTTAATAAAAACAGTTTCTTAACTACTATAGACATTTATTTTACTTTGTATAAATTCCCAAATCCATCGTGCTGATAAAAAGATTTCACCGCATGCTAGAATTGTATATTTTGTGGCCAATTCGCTTATTTTTCACAGAATATTTCTATACTCGTTTATTTTGCCAAAACGTATTTTAATTGGAATATCATGTAAATAAATTTTGTTAAAATTTGTAGCAAAGTGTATGGAGCGGGTGAAACAATTATTTAGTAAACATGCTGCAGATTGCAACTGTTTTCCAGCCTGCCGGTAAATTATTACATATTTTAGTTTAATTTTTTATTTTAAGAAAGAAACCTTGCATGGAACACATTCAGAATGAACAATTGTCGTTTTCAAAAAAATTATTTAGGACATGCAATCCCGGCGAAATTTTTTTTTATATTTAGGACATTTTAACGCAGAAAAATTATTATTAGACAACGTCATATAATATTGACTTCTTTTAAAGTCAGTTCAGTAGTAAAATTGCTTTTCGTTGTTTTGAACGAAAAAAAAAATGATTAGTACTACTAAATTTCTTATCCGTTTTAAAATTTTAGAGACCTGGTTTTTGATGTTGTAAACTCAATGTCTCGATGGCCAAGCGATCAATATAAGGTCAAACAATACATATGGTTTACTTTTAACAATTATAAAAAAATGTAAATATGTAAATGCAAAGCGTTAGATGACTAGTAAATGATAAATCAAGGTTGAGTTATAAATAAATTTTTGTTTTTGTTTTTGATATCAAAAAGCCAAATATACAAATGCTTTGATATAAATCTTATTTTGTTAATTTTATTGTTTGCTCTGGGCTTATTTTATAAAAATGGTTTGTAATTGTAAATTTAAAACAATACGAATATTATCTTTTGTAATTTTAATGAAAAAGTTTATTATTAAAATTATGTTCCAGAATTAAAAAAAAAATAAAAATTTGTAAATTCCATAAATTTAAAAGTTACGTACGTATTTTTTTTAATTAACAAAACAATAAAGGTTTATATGCATCTATTAATTTAGTATACGAGTAGCCCGTGTCAGCTATACGGTTGACAAATATTTTTTTCCTGTATTTTTTGTTTTTTTTTTGCTATTTCTTTTAAAAATTCAACCCTTCTACGATATTCTCTGGAATTTAAGCGTTGTTCATTAATTTATTAAACTATGAAATTTTTTTGACATAAGCATCAGGTGAGAAAAAATACCGATTAATATTTTACAACTGGGGCAAAAAACGTCTCTAAGCAAAAAGCAAAGCATTATATTTTGACAGGTGAAATAAAGTTTTTTGTTTGTCCAAAATGCTAAAATATTTTAGGATACACTTATAAACAAATTGTCACTGCGTAGCCCTTTTTGGGAAAGGTTACTGGAAAAAGCTCCTCCGAACCATAAAGAAAATATGGTTAGGTAAAAATGTAACCTTGTTTGTAAATTAATTTTTTTTTCAAATAACACATTTAATTTTGAGTCTATATGAATACATATACGATTAGTCACAGCAAGAATATATAACAGTAGATAATGTCTAACTGTAGACTGAATTTCTAAACAAAATTTTGCCCATGCGCAACTATGTGCGACTTTTCTATAAAAAATATGCCATTTTCTGCTAGTTTTCCGCGCAGCAGTTTTTTTTTGCAATTAAAAATTGCGACTTTTTTGTATTCAATGCTGCGTTTGTCGTACTGCGATTATTTTTGCACAACATAAAAAAACGAGTTGCGCATGTGCGACTTTTTTAGGAAAATTTTGTTCACAAATTTAGTGTACAGTCGGACATTCTTTTGCGTTATTTTTCTTGGTCCAGTAAGTGTTTTTTAAATTTATGTTTATTCCTAAGTTCCGTGAGTTTTACGGCAGTTTTTTTCAGCATTTTTTTTATTTTTGTCTAAATATATCATATTTGTTAATTTTGGCAAACTTACCACCTATTCTTGAGTTAAAAAGTATACTATTTTGGTGTTAGTAGTTTCCTAGATCAAGGACTACAAAAGGTGTTAAACAAAATGGATATTACTGTTTTTAAAAAAATATTTAAAGATACAACAAATCGTCATATGAGATAGTGTTAGAAAAGAGTTGGAATCACATATTCGAAATTCGGAAATTCGAACTATTTCCATGTACAACAACTTCAAGTGACGGTCCAAATTTTTTTAAGACTCCCCCATGAGTCATTCACCACCCTCAAAAATTAACTTACTGTACACAAGTTTTTAACCTATATGTAGGTAAGTAATATATTTTTTAAGCTTATAACATACTGATTTTACAAGGAAAAATTGCTTTAGATTATGAAGTGGCAACCAAATAAATTATAGATCTCTTTTTATTCCTAAAATTAATATGGATGTATTATTTATCTTTCTGCGCGTGTTAAGTGTTCATATTGTACAGAAGCACTCAAACGCGTAAAAAATGTAACTTTTAAATTTGAACTTCTTTTAACTTAATACTAATACCTTAATACTAATAACTTAATACTTTAACTGTTATACTTGTGAATCTTATTACAAGTATATGTTTACCCCTAAATGCTGCTCTGCTCCAGCCGCTCAAAAAATACATGTTTTGTTTCTTTATATCGTATTAAAATGGAGTAGTTTCTTGCCGATAAAAATCGGTCCCATTTTAAAATATTGTAAAAATATTAATAGATCGGTTCGAAAATTGGTCCCGTTTTAAAATTTCGGCTTAAAAATATTCAAATATACAAAAAAAATGTGACAATAGTTGACATAGATCGTCACCTGTCGCAAATTGAGATAATGGTCTCTGCTTTTATTTTCCAACATTATTTTTACACAATTCATAATATACATCGATACATGTTCGTGGTATGTTTTCGAACAAAAATGACCAATGTTTGCCGAAAATTTCTGAGACTCTTATTTAATAAGAAACGAGAAAATGTAAAATATATAACCTCATTTTAAAACAAAGTGAAGCATGATTTTACTATATTTGAATACATGTCAACCTATTGCATAATTTGGTTTTTAATGTCTGAAAACTTATTTGTTTAAAATTTTTTAGGCGAAATTTGTTGAAACTACATGTTTATTATGAAGATCTGAACTACGAGCTAATTGAACAAGTGCAGGCTTATAGTGTGAGTTTGCTACTCTGTATTTTAATAAAATATGATCAATTTTGAAATTCAGAACCTTCTTCTTCTTATTATTATTATTATTATTCCAACGCTCCATCCTTAAAAGCGATATTCCTCATTCGTTACTGATTGATCAAAAATAAACATGGGCTCATAAGAAAGAAGAAGGAATTACGCAACTTTCTTAAGAAGCACTTTTTTGATTTAGGTCCTTGTTATCGATTTATTGATCAAAATAAAAAATTTGAAAAATAAACAAAAAAAAACTCCCAACCGCACAATAACAGCCTTTTGGCAACAATAAGGATTGTACAGAGCAGACAACCAACATCACCTCATAAAAACCGCACAAAAAAAGCAGACCGGTTTTAATTGGTGGCAGAAACGGAACCAGTTCCCAGCGCCATCTGCTTCAACCGCGCGGAAAACGGCGAAAACAACAGAGTACTTTTTTTAATTCTTGCATTACTGATGACAAAATTAATTCAAAGTTTTATTTATTAAAAAATAATAATAAGCGGCGGTGGCGTGGGAGCGCCACGCGCCGGTAATCATCGGTGGTGCGGGGTGCCACACTGCAATTTAACCCAAGGCACTAACTATACTTAGAGAACGTAAAGTAAATTTTGTAATTCATGTTCATCATCTTCTTATTATTATTATTATTTTTACTATAAAAATTATAATTGCAATCATTGGCGTACGGCATCGCGCCAATTATATTTAGAGAACGTAAATAAACTTTGTCTGGAGCGAAACTGCACCGCACTAACTATAATTAAACAACGTGGGTAAATTTAGTAATTTAAATTTATCTTCTTCTTATTATTATTTTTTATTTAAAAAAGTATATCTCGGCAACGGAATGATTATAAACATATGTCATTGCGCAGATAAAACTATAATTTATTAGGCTATTTGTTAATTTAATTTAAAAAAAAGTGGTACATTAGCCTTAAAAAATGCTCTAAGAATAGAGCAGGAAAAAGGGGCGATTTTTCCCCGGGCGTATGTTTAGACAAGAAAGATGTGGACTAGGCTGAGATGGACATTATGTGGACTATAGGAAATTTGCATTTGGTTTGGGCAGCCGCTCACTAACTAAACTTTTTACCGATATGATAATGATTTGTTTATACATTTATCTAAATTACACAGCAGTATGTTGCATTCTTTTTTAATCGATGAAATGTCAATTTGAAAAATCATACTCACAGCAATCTTTTACAAATGCTGCAAATCGTCACTTTTTCAAATTTATAGCCGTTTAGACGCACAAATATAACCTTTTAGTTGAAAAAAGTGGCGATTTCGTGTTTGCTCGTAAATATCGTTGCTGTGAATACTATTTTTTAAATTGACATTTCATCAAACTAAAAAAAATGCAACAGTTCTGTGTGATTAGATCAATGTATAAACAAATCATTATTATATGGTAGAAAGTTTTATTTAGTGAGCAGCTGCCCAAACCAAATGCAAATTTCCTATGAAGAATCACGACGGTTAATTCCATGTACACAAAGGTCTCTAGCAGATTTTAAAAAATAATTTGTATATGACGTTGGTTAACAAAAAAAAACACGATCATATCATAACTTACGAAAATAACATAAGCATAAAACATTTCTTAAAAAAAAGATAGCTGGTTGTGCATATATTGTTTCTTCTCTATTTTTTCTGGTCTTATACAAATTATTTTCAATTCTTCTCGAGACCTTTATGTACATCGAATTAACCGTCGTGATTCTCCATAGTCCACATAATGTCCATCTAAAGCTGGAGTCCTGATTTTTTCTGTCTAAACATATGGCCCGTGGTAAAATCGCCCCTTTTTCCCGCTCGGATTAGGCATGTAGTTGAACCGAAGTCATCATGTAAGTATATCCGGCACCCAGCACGATATTTACTGTAATTAAACGGTAATGTGCGGTTTTTTAATAATTACCGCGCTGGATTCCGGCTATACTTACATGTTATATGAAAAGATGAGCGGTTTAACTACGATGTACTTATTCTTTGAGCATTTTTCAAGGCTAGTTTGATTTTTGTATATTAAAAAAGTTCACGTTCCAATTGGTTTTTCAAAAAAAACAAAACAAAAACATAATAACCCCACAATTTTAATTGACCATCTCATGTTAACCATACAATTTTACAAAGTCAGCCGGATATAATAGATCCAAGGACTAAACAGATTTTGAAATGTAAAAAAAGTTTTCAATTTGAATTTCATAATTTTTTTTTTTGAATTTTTCCGTTGGTTTCACATCTGTGCATTTAAGCTAAAAACTGCAAAAAATTATTTCAAACCCACGGTATTAAGAGACGAGGGACGTTCACTGCTTCTTTTTTCTTCCTTTAGATTAAGTATAGAGCTCGCAATCTGGCGGGTGTTTTAATAGTTGGGAGGTCAAATCTGCGGCAGAAATTCAATGTTTTCATTATAACGGCCGGTTGTAATGACCACTAAAAAAACTTTCAGGATTTAGTTTATAGCCCGTTGTATGCTTCATTGTAAATAGAATAATAACATTTCGACGTTTGCAAAGCCAAAATCTTGTTTTTTAAATTTTGCCCCTGCTTAATTAATTAACTTTATTTAAATTTCAATTTTTTCAAGATTCATTTTATTTCACTTTTTATCGATTTTTTTTCTTTTTTTGAGAGAGGACAAATTGACAGTAATATAATTCTTACAAAGTTCTATAGTTTTAGATGGTTTATATAAATCCAAATCAATTTTTAATTTAGCGAGATGATTTAATTTCGGATTTCGGTGGCCAAATGGGTATGTGGATTGGCCTTTCAATGATAGCAGCATTTGAAGTTTTAGAGTTAATTATTGATTTTATTCTCTACCCAATTTTTGGTCGTTTTTATAAAGAGAAATCTTAAACATATATTGATAACTAAATATTATGTAATCTTAAAGATAATGATATTTTAAATTATAACGCATTTGATTCTGTTTTGGTTCAATTAGGAATATGCATCGACATAATTTTATATGTTTATCTCTAAAATACACATGACATAAATTTAATCCGCGCTATTACATGAACCCTCCGTGAAAGTCTAAGCTTTTTGTCCAAAAAAGAGCAACTCCTATGCTGTTTTATCAAAAACAAAATTTTGGTTTAGCGAGAAAAAACCGTCGCGAAAAAAAACAGTTCTGCCTGAGACGAATTAGCGTTGTTATTAAAAAATATGTTGGTTTTGCGCAAACTTTATTATTTTTCTCAATTAATTTTCTTAAAGTGTTTGTTTAAACAATCCTTTATTGCATTTTTAAAACAATGAATAAAATAATTTGTTTTATGCTTACAAGTCAAACAGAAAAATAATTTTTGACAAAAAAAAGTTTTTTTCAAGCCAACGTAGTAAAGTGTAATAATTTTTACAGATAGCTACACATAGCTTAACTTGTATTTACCATTCAGAATAGACACAATAATAATAAATTACTTAGCTTTTGCCACGGCAATGTTAAACAGCCTCGAGCTATTATGCTTTATTATGCTTTGTATTTTTTAACAATTATATTTCCAGATTTTTAACGACTGCGTTGACTTTTGTTAATCATACAATTATAAGCGTGTGTTATACAACTATACAATTATACATTTATGTTGTTGATTTTTTTTGTGTTAAAATTACGCAGAGATCGGTTATAATTTGAAATTTCCGATATTATTTAAAGTATAATAATAGTTAAAATTTTAATGTCGAACTTTTGCTTTTGTTCTTACGACACTTTAAACAAAATATGAACCAACTTTATACATTCTTAGGTTAAATCAAACCAAAATTAAATCATGATAAATTAAATCATCAGAATGTTTTTTTAAGTTTGTAAAACAAACACTATAATTGCTTATCGTGTTGAAATGTTAAAAATATATTTTATTGTTATTTAAAATGATCTTGCCTAGCTTTAACTCTTTCTTGAAGGATTGGGGTC
Source organism: Microlaimidae sp. YZB2_3 (assembly GCA_030248175.1). Lineage (NCBI taxonomy): Eukaryota > Metazoa > Nematoda > Chromadorea > Desmodorida > Microlaimidae > Microlaimidae sp. YZB2_3. The sequence goes on from JASAMX010028953.1 coordinate 55,105, forward strand.
AAATTAATTAAAACAAGAGTGCATAAGAGTTAAAAAATGTTCGACTACATTGTTTTAAACAGTTGTTCCAATTAAATGTTAAGCAATCCACAATGTAGATTTTTCATCAAGTAGACATATTTTTACGGTTTGTGAAATAATCTACAGTTTGGGAAATATTCTGCACGAGAAATTTTTAATAATGTCAAATATTTTTGAATTCTTGAATATGAACGTGACAAATATTCAACGTGTCAAAGCGTTTGTAAACAAAAACATTGAAACGGAAAAATTTCTACTACGATCCTGTAGAATAATCTACAGTTTTTTTTATACTTTACATGAAAATTTTTCTACATGATATAATTTTACCCCTTTTTTTAAATTTCAAAGTGCGAATTATTCTAATGTTGACGGAGCAAAAAACATATTCAAGACAAAAATTTCTTTTACTACAACATATGGAATGACCTACAGCTTGTTAAATAATCTACATGAAAGTTTTTTTATATGAAATATTTTACGATTTTTTTGAATTCAAATATGTGTATTGTTTAATAGTCAGGTAACTGAGAGAATAATAAAAACGTTGAAATTAAAAAAAACGTAGCATATTCAACAGTAATATTTAGAAAAACTTTCCTGTTAATTATTCAACAAATTTTAGATTATTTCACAGGTCGTAGTAAATATTTTTGCGATATGTGTATTGTTTAATAGTAAGATAACTGAGAGAATAATAAAAACGTTGAAATTAAAAAAAACGTAGCATATTCAACAGTAATATTTAGAAAAACTTTCCTGTTAATTATTCAACAAATTTTAGATTATTTCACAGGTCGTAGTAAATATTTTTGCGTGATTTACAGTTCAGATTGTGGATTGCTTAACATATAGTTAAAGAAAATCTGTTTAACACACTCAGACATTCTCTTACTCTTGTGCATTCTTGGCTAAAAGCAGGTGGTATTTTCTAAATTCCTTCGGTCATAAACACTATGATGGGTGTATTAAATAAAATTCGCTTTTGTTATTGTAAATTAAAAACTCATTTTAAACACTTGTATCAAAAATTAATATAGTAAATATGAGACACAGAAAAACTATTTGTAAACAAAGTCCATTTAAATGATACTTTTAAACTAAAATACTATTTAAATTGTACTTTTGAAATACCATTTAAATGGTATCATTTTTCAAAAAAATAAATTTTTGTAATATTTTATAAACTTGTAACATTTCTATTAAAATTATTGTTTCCAAAAAAATGTATCAATATGAAATCATAAGTAAAATATGCTTTAAGAATTCTTTCGATAGAATACAAAAAATTTTTTATTATTTTAATTTTGTTACGAATGGTTCCCGGAACTTATTTTTTTATGTTGTCTTTTAACAGTTTTTCTTTGGAAAACGCGTATTTTGGGTAAGATCTTGCGAACGTGCTCTTTAAACAAAAAATTTCTGGTTTTTATTTTGGATACAATTTTTGAAAAGAAAAAAATCTTTCCTGTTCTAAAAACAAACATTTTGCTACTAAATTTGTTTTTTTGGGGGTGGAAAAAGCGTCTTTGATAAGTACATTCTTAAAATCCCACCCAAAATACGTGTTAGGCTACGAATACGAGATGTTAAAAGACGTAATGTAAAAGACGAAGTTTCCGTACATGAAATAGCGTTACCGTTAACCATATTTGTTATTATGCAAAAAAACCATCAGTTAGTTGCATAAAGTGAAATAATATGCATACTACGCGGTTTTTGTGAAATCAGTAAAGTATAAAATCAGTCTGTTGCTTTTGCAAAAAAAAACAAACAAAAAAACCTGCGCGGTATAAAAATATTGGACTATTTTAAAAATGAGAAATCGGCACTATTTTTACTAAATTTTTTAAATAAAAATAATACCGTTGTGTGCATTTTATATGTCAATATATACAATTTAATGAATGCTAAAAATGGCCTGTATAATTAGTTAAAATTGCGAAATTTTAGCATCTGATATTGATTAAAATAAAGCCACGGGTTTTTAGCGATTTCTGTACAATTACTATCGATTTTTCGTGGACGGAATGAACACATCAGAAGCGGAATAACTGTTTTCACAAGTCCCATCTGGCTGGCTGTAATGTGGCTTTCTCGGTGACAGATTGCGCTTAAATAAAAAAGATCCAACGTGAACTATTGAATTTCTATTTTTGAAATTCAACGTGGCTTAGTATTCATCGCATAAAGCAGTCGCGTTTGTCTCTAAGTGACGTGTTGTTAAAATCCACTAGTAGATATACTATTGGTAGTATTTGTTGTTTGTTTATAATCGTTAAATGCTCATCACAACAAAACTACAGCTCAAAATGTCTTCCAGCACATGGATTATTAAATCAACAGTTGTATTTTTACTTGTTGGTAAGTTGATT